>CAADRB010000025.1:133908-183082 GCA_900708905.1 Hymenolepis diminuta | reverse complement strand
GCACTTCTTGATATATTTTAGAAAATTTATTTTATTAAATGAAATTATTATATCTCAAATTATTTGTTTTAGGTAATATCAAGAGAGACTCTAGCTTAGGTAATGGAAGAAAACCAATAAGGTTAAATCTTTTAGTGAACTGATGACCCTTTAAACCAAATGATTTCCCCTTCTTGACTAATATATATTTTAATGAACTGTGAAAAATAAGACTGACTGAGCAAAGAATGGGATTCTTGAGTGAATAAAACTATTTCCGTTAATATCAGAATTGGCTTTCAAATATCTCGGATTGTGTGGGATTAGAATGGACGTAATTGCAAGATTCAACAATCTGCTCTGATCTGAACCCCTAACATTGTTTTAGACGTGTTCCAAAATCTTCCTAATCTGCCATCACTATCCATCAATGTAGAGTTCGCTTTCCGATGTTTACCACCTCCGTGTCCGAATAGGAATGGTGTCATATTTTTTTCCGACGACGATACCAAACTCATCGTTCCGCATGAACCTGATCCAGGACACCTAATTTCATGTTAAATCTCAGCATTCATCTTAACTTCCACAAATGCAATTCAAAGTGACAATTATGAGTTGTCTAAATCGGTGCTGTTTCCCTATAGGCCCCATTTTATTTCATCATATTGGTCCAAATGAATTTTGGAATACGATAACTTCCCGAACTAAAGCGGAAGTCTGTATTCGCTTTTTAATTCTACCGGCAATACAGGAGAGATGAAGAAAAGTGGTCGTCGGAATCCATCCAGCATTATGTCAAGTTCCTGTCAACTGCACCAACCCAATGAACAAAAAAACAGAAGCAGTAAGTTAGAGTAGCCAAATATTTTTATTGGAAGAAAACGGATGGAAGGCTTCAATCTTGTAACTGGAAAATCTAAAATGACTATTTTAAAGAGTAAAGCTCAAAAGCCAAGTTCAATATAACGATAGAAGATCGACATACCGTTTAAGGGTTGAGGAATGAGTCATTCTCGGTCAAAATAAAAGAGGTTGGAAAATCAGCAAAAACCGATAAATGATATATGAATTTGACATATATGGTATAAGGTCGCTGCTACCTAACAGAGTCTTAACTAAGTAGGGTACTTTAAAATCCAATCGAGAAAGCTGTTAATGTTTACAGTGTTAAATGGAAACTTCTGAATTCAGGTTTTTGTCGGCATGACACCTCAAAGGTCACATGCGAAATGAGGTACTTAAAATAATACCCATTTTGATATATTAATTATCAATGAGCTTTTGTACAACCAGATAAAGCAAGAATATATAAGCGGGTCGGGTCTCCATTTAAGAACCAATAGTCATGAGTTTTATGAAGGAATTCTCGCGACCTGAGAATTTGCTTTCATAATGATTAAATACCATCTTTCCTTTTGAAAACGGTTATCTAAACTTCATGATATGCTGATAACTTTGCAATCTTTAGGGCATTACAAACCTGCATATGAAAAAGTGCTCACACTGACCTGATCAGGCTATTGGACACATTAGGGTAAGTGAGATACCATAACTCCATGATCAAGTGAAAGAGATGATACACAAAAGAATTTAAGTAGTATTAATGGGAGTAGGGGAGTAAGAGCAGTAGCTATTATAAGTAAAATGCTGGAGGGGTAACTTGGAGGACAAAACAGATATTCGCTTGAATTGACACACTGTATAGAACTACATTAATAACATCACCATATAATTGGGGGTACAAGTACAAAAGAGCAATGCTTTGTTTAAAAAATGCTAAACTCCTCATCAGGAAGAAAACAGAGAATAATAGTTTAGTGAATAAATTTCGATTTGCAGAAGTTACTGTGCTCACGGACCTTCAAATAAGTTAAGATTCAACATTTTATTGGAGTTGTGAATAAGAAATATATTTTTTTACCTAATAGACCTCAATAAATTAATCGGCCTCAATTTTCTGTCTGATTTATTTAACAAATAACATAACCCGAGGCTTACCGTTTTGTCCCGAGCCACAGCCTGTACCTACTGCTATTGATAACGGGGTCTCGATTCATTTGGATATCTTTGTCCTCTCCCTCATAAATCCGTTGAATCATCTCACGAACAAAGTCGAAAAAGAAGGGACGATTTATAAATCCCATTCGGTCTGCATTCCTGCATAACTCGACATCTAAAAAGGAGGACTATTGAATCTGCATTTCAAATTCACGTTGAATTTAGTTTGCTTTTTGATTAATATCATTAAGGAATGTATTTATATTTCATATTAACTAAAAATGAATGACCATCAAAATCTAATAAACTAACTATTTACTTGGTGTATTAAAATATATTTTAATAATTTAATAATAATATTTTGTTATATTTTGTTTAAGAACTTGGAACTAGCTAACCAATGGAAAGGAATAAATTTATTTCATAGCAAAGGCTTTCATACCTTCAATTTCCGTGCATGTGTCAGTAAACCGTGGTGGATATGCTGTCTTCTCCAGTTCCCTTTCAAAAGTTCCAGGTTTGGAGTTTATTCGCAAATTCCAGAAGAATTGTAACGCTTCATTAAGGAAGGGGACCATTCTAGAGGGTACGTTCACAATAAGTCCAACAATTTGATCTGGCGGCTTAATAAAAATGTGCAAAAAGGAGGGAATTAAATTTGTAGTTCAATTTTTAAAAAAGTTTTCTTTAGGATTAATTAACAAATCCGGTAAAGCTATTAAAATGAAGTAGTTTTATACTTAAGAGAATCGGTATGTCAGTTACGGTATCACAGTGCAAGTTCACCACTTAATACAGTGGATTATGGTGGACTCAGACGTACGTAAAAGAGTTATGACTTCAATGAACTTCCAAATTACATTCGAAATACTAAGTACATACGAAGTCGTATTTCAGTTGTTCACATTAACAGGGAAACCCTTCTAGAAGTTGCTGCCGGACACCTTCAACTAAAGATAATTTCGAAAGTTCTTTTGTCTTGTCGACTCCAAAGTGCTGTAAATTTGATTATTTAAAATAAAATAATAGTGGAGAACAAGATTAATACTTCAGTGACTTTGTTTCAATTTGATAGTTTTAAATGTGGCAATCCAGTTTAAAAGTCTACTTTAAGCTTTTAATTTCCATTAAGAAGAGTTGATATCACTAATAATATGTTGATCTAAAATTTTTATGAGGGCATTCATGTAGATCAAGTAATAAAATATTAAAACAAAGATGAAAAACACATCATTTTACTTATTTAGAATTAAGAGTGAACTGAGATAAGTAGGATAGTTTTATATAAAATGTTTGAAATCGAGCTTATTTCCCTCAGTGTCCAACTGAAAATGACTTCGTCAAGACAGATATTGGCGGATATTTAATCGAACCCGGCGTCCTTCAAGAAGCTTTAGAACTGCTTAAGATTTGCATTTTCTTAGACAAATATTACAAGAATTACAATTTAATGAACAGAGCTCCTTCCGAAGTACATCCGTTCAGTTGGCCTGTTGTTATATGCAGAATGGCTCAAGTCGGATAGTGGAAACTCATTTGAAATGATCTGTTTGTCTATTGTGGTTTAAGTTTGGCCTAGATAAATCCGATAGGTTCTTGATAATGTAGGCCAACGTTGGTATTTTTTGGCTCCATCACTCGTTAGTATTAGTAGAGCAGCAGATTATGCTGCGTCAGCAAATGCTAATCTCTTCCCCAAGAGACTTAAATGGTTTTTCTTTGAAAGGAATAATGTGAAGTACACTTTTTTATGGGTCCTTTGTTTGTTAAGGGTATCATTTTTATTAAGGATAGGTAGTTTCACATTAATGCAAATTTCAAGTTAATGCAAAAATATCTTACGATTCCAGTGGGAGATGGGATCAATGAAGCCTCAGAAAAGTCCTCAATCGGAGAAGAACTGGTACTAGAAGGATTAGAACTAGATGTCGAAAAATCACTGTCCGAAAGAGACATGTTGACCTGATTGCCAGTGAGATCGATAAGTTTTTTCTCGCCTGCAGCAAGAGCAGTTTTGAAGAATTCATCGTCTGATTTCAGAATTTCTAGTTCACCTTCATCGTTTTTGAGGACCTCCTGTGTCTAGAAAATTATAATTGCCTGTGAAGGTACCTAATATTTTGCGATTAGCATATCAGTATCCGTTATTAATTAAAAATATTTTTATGCAAATTCTGCTTTTATGCAGGCATCGTCACTTACCCGAATAGAGTTCTCCATTCTATTCAGATTATAATTCATGGAAATCATCCTTCGGATAGTTCCAGGAAGAAGGTAATTCATTTTTAAAAGAAGTCAAGCTAAGTAATAAACTGAACATAAGAGATTGTCAAAAATATCTTCTATTTTGACGTGAGTAATGAAAAAAGGAGTTCGAACCTCAAGAGGTAACTTCATTGTTTAAATCGTTAATGGTTAGGTATTCGATTTATTTTAAACCTAATTGTATCTAGACCTGAATTAATTGTTCACAATATGGTTCAAATTTTGCCCCAATTTGCGTACTTTAATGGCTATTTGTAGCATTAGAGCAGCCCTCATGATCACCGAACGAAATACTCATTACTCAACTTGCTGACTCAAATGCCACCAATGCACATCAAGTAAACAGATTTTTACACACCCATAATCATTTTAACATTAACATACCTGCACTTCTGTTAATTAAGTTTGACGTGATCCTCAAATTATAGTACATTGTTTTGAAATGTCACTTTGAGAGATGTTGTATTATTTCTTTATTTTCTCCACAACTGGAACAAGGACTTCAGTTGCGTTTTTATACGTAAATATGACACAGATCTCACCAAAACATACAAACACGCCTGTAGACGAGCGCCAAATTCGGTTATTACTTGAAAAATGTGTACATTTCAGTTTACAGCCCGTAAAGATCACCAAGATACTTTAATACAGCAAATATGTAAACATGATATAATCATGAATAAGCAAATGAAGACTCAGTTCGATCAAGTATTGGACTACTTTTTTAAGGATAGAACAAAATCTGTTTAAAAATAATCCCGCAGAACGGCAGAAGTAGAATCTTTGGAATCTACTGGTCGGTGATTACGTTTCTTCATTACTTTTGGTACAACATAACAGGGAATACAGGCCTGTAGTAAACAATAGGAGATGAGCATCACAAACATATCCAGAATATTATTTGTCAATTCCTCCAAAAGATCTGAAAAATGACTCAAAACCAAGTTTCCTTGCCGTTCTTTTCCAACCCGTTCTAGAATGAATGTTCATTTATATGAACCCTTTTTGTGTTTTAATTAAATGATTTTAAAGACGGGAGATTCTTTAAAAGAGGTAACATTTAGTTATCAGTACATCGAATTTAATGAAATTATAAGCCGTCACCTTGCGACTTTGATACGCACTAACATTTGGTTTGGAGCCTCATTGGATCGATTGCGGTGCCAACCAATTGATTACGCAAATCTGATATCGAAAGAAAATTCAATTCTTATATCTCAAAAACTATTTCAATATGTTTATTTTTCATTAAAAATAGCACTAATATGCCTCAGATAAAGTGGATTACCATTCATAACATTCAAAAATGTTTAAGCAAAATTTTTTCTTCATAAATTAAATTGAACTTCATTTCAACCTCCAATATGGGTATATAATTGCATGCAGAAGGCAATAAATCAAGCAGAAATTTTGGGGTTATTAAATTTTGTAGTAATTTTGAAATGTTTCGGGAAAAAAATCTTGAGATATTATCAAAACAATTCACTTAAATGACAGAAAGAAGCATATTGGGAAAATAAAACAGTTTTTCAGCGCGTCTTCTTTGCCAACTCATGGAAGTATTCCAGTGATAGACAAAAAAGGTGATCTCTTGTTAAAATAAGACGGAATTTATATGGAGGCCAAATTGTGTCATTGAATTTCAAGACTACCTAGTTCACTATTGATAAAATGTTAATATTATTACCTTCCATTGGTATTTCCAGGACCTATTCATCGGATTCTTTTAAAATTAAGCTTCATTTGAGGAAAAGTTAGGAAAAAATTGAGCGGAATATTCAATTTTGTGATGTTTTACTCTCCAAGTTGTTTTCTTCAGGTATTTCAAAAGTGTGAATGGGATATTTAAGGTCACTGACGTTTGCCGTAGTTAGAAGTGATCTCTTCTTTAATGCAAGAAGTAATTTTGTTATTGAATGACAATATTGATTTTCAAGAGCCGGAGCATTAAAAATTGGGGTGTGTTTTAATAGCAAACTTTATAAACTATGTATAATCCACAAGACACATTAGACACCAAACTGGCATGCATGACTCACTCAAATTGCATTTAATTAGCATTTCACTAGACATTACTCGGAGTTTATGTGCCTAGTCTCATAGGTTCGAAATAGATAAGGAATTAAAATATGCTGAATGAGTACATAAAATTTATTGTGTTATTAATGATCCAACCGGCATTAATTAGTCGATCTGGATAAAGCCAATATTGGAAACAGATCTCCTAGCTGATCAATATTGAACGCTCCAAACGGTGACTCTATTGATACTTGATCTGAAGTATTTCATGCAATCATCAAGTACACTAATACCAGACATTCATTGGCACTCCGGTTGTATTGAACCGAAGTCCTTGAGATTCCGCAACATGATATATTCACATATTCTTTCCTTTCGTATACCCTCTACCTTCACTCTCGTTCAATCTACTTTACTCTGACTTCTTTTAAAGTGCTTTCTTATGTAGCAAAAAATTGTGAGTAAACTTGCCTCCATTTTAAAAGATGTAACTTAAAAATGGAACTGGAAATCCTGAAAGGTGAGTTTTCATTTGTTGGATCCCGATCCTTGGAAGGTAATCAGCTTTTCATTCCACTTAAAGACCATGCACTTTGTTTAACTCTTTAATATGGTTCAGAAAATTAAACATACGAGACTCCCTAATAGATCGAGCATAAATAAGGCTTAAATTCAGATGATATTCGCAAATGTTGAAGGCATCGTTTATTTGATCTCATGAGAAATAAGAGCCTTAAAGGAGAATTGGCCAAGACTCTGGTACATCCGTGTTTTTCCCACATTCCCCGGGTGAATGAATGCAATTTTAGCATTTTCCGACTAACTGTCAAGATCTCAGTCCGGCGATATTGAACTGTTGATCTCTGAGAAATTTTCTGAAGGAAAATTCTTGATGAATTATCAATAAATTGTAATTTTAACAGTTTTTTCACACCCTCGAAATCCGATATACACACTTTTGGATTCCAGTGGCGAAATGAGGCAAATTTCGTTCTCTTTTTTGCTTATTTTGAAAAATTCAACTCTATTTCAAACAGGAAGAAAAATATTGTAGATTTGTAACGAAATGAGGACTAATGCTCCATAAGTTAAGGAAAATGTTTTTTTTTTGAAATAAAAATGAAGAAGCTAAACGAATCCGGAAATTGCCGTTTCTGTTGGTTCAATTCAGCTTTTAAATGAAGTGTGAAAATTTGGAAAATAAATTTAAAAGCTATGAAAATGAGTTTTGTGTAAAATGTTAAACATTAGCGCTTCGAGTGTGGGAAAAATTTGGGGTAAATGATAAGCATATAAACAAAAGTTTGCATTATATTAAACAAAAAAATCGCATATGACATTTTTTTGAAGAATTATCAAGATATATGCATGTTAATTAAAAAGCGACAATACTGAAAATATTAATGTAAAATTTGCGATACTTACTTTAGGAGAGTCCCCTTTAGTTCTGTTTCGTAGTGATGTATTCCGTCTTTCCTCTTCCACTATCTCTTGCACTTTCTGTTCCACCAGCTGCCTGACCATCTCGGCCACGAAATCTTCCAAGGAAAAGTTTTTATCACTGGGTTTTGAAGAAGAAAATTTCTTCCCTGATCTAAGCGATGGGGTCTTTAGTGAAGTTCTAGACTGAGTGCCTCCCATAACTTCTCAGATGATTAATAATACCTCCACGAAAAAGGTGAGATTGAAAAATTGGAAGGGGTGGAATGATGGCAGATACTACACAAAGCCTCTGTGTGTGTTGCAGTAATAGGGTCAAGATGGCAAATGCATATGGATTGTTTTGTACTCAGATGCGTCGATTTAGGTTTGCGTTCTTGAGTGCGTGCTTCACAAAGAGGCGGAACTCACACCAATCATGTGATCATGAGTGCTTACGTAACCTCTCTCTCTCTCTCTGAGTATAGGTGATGCCAAAATGTGAATATGATTGTTCAGATGAAAATCCTGATACTCGACACCAGTGATGTCAGTATCACTTTGTAATGGATATGTGATCTTAAGAGACTGGACTAAGTGATATGTCCTGTGTATTGCAAACATAATGATGAAAGCTTTTGAATTAATTTTACTTTGTTAATATACGTGAGCATATTTGAGCACAAAGATAAAGTTAACATATCATTATAATTTAGCTTTGTCTTGACGATGATGCCACTATTACGCAGTAGTGCATAAATGAAAAGTTATGTGGACCGATTGCTAAAGGTAATCCTTGAATATGTATTGGAAGATGAAGGAATTTTATGCTACTTCATAAGCTCCATGACGTAGAGAAAATGCTACCTGTAGGATTATTTTGTTTTCTCAACCTCCGGAAGAAATGAACTATTTGCAGTGGTATGACCGTCCATTATTATAAAGCTACTAATCGATAAGCACCAAATATCCTGGATGAGAATTTGCTCAACAATTAACACTACGTATCATAAAATTTAAATGGTGGAACATAAGCAACCCGTTAAGCAAATACTGTACAATCCAAAATTAAAACTCTTTGATGGTTTCTATTTAGCCCCAACGATTTTTCTATTCCTTCCCCTGTATCCTTTATCGGACTAACAGGCAACCGATTTCAGTCGCTTTCCCATAATGGACTAATAGTAATCTTTTATTACTGTTACTATTTCGTAGCCTGACCGAACGGCTCATTACCTAAGATAACCTGCAGTGTAAAGATCTCCCCTTCGTGTCCCCGTTCATATTCTCCTTTGCCAATTATCCACACTGAACCTCTATTTTCTGTATGTCTTCTATATATTTTCTCAAAATTTTCACAACCTTTTATCATGTGTAAACGTCCAAACCTATGGGAAGTGAAAGTTTATAGAGGAGGACATGCTCATGATTTAAGAGGGAATTGTAGATTAGGTAATAGAAGACCTTTAGGCTTATCCTTTCCGTTTAATATACTTGTTCTGCGTAAGGAAAACCGAGTGTTATTTTTTCACATGATTGGCGACACAGATAAGATACGAAATCCGGCGGGGAAACCCCAATGGATTAAATATCTATTTCGTATAGAGGCATATCCGCCCTAAGTTGTGTAGTTGGTTGACCCAGTCATCAAGATCTTCGCCCTCTTTTAGCCGAATGTTAGACATGAACGTTTTCTTTCGCATACCACTAAGTTTCGAGGCATCAGTGATCTCTTGTTAGCTTTCTTTAGCGCATAAATCCTCTGCTTTTAAGAAGCATTTTCTATCTTCTCCAAGAGTACCTCCGAGGAGACGGATTTTCGCTTTTTTGACAATATCACTTTAGACATATCCCCCACTGACCTAGTGAAGTTTTCATAGTTTTTGCGATATTTGATAATTTTTTTGATTTCCCAGTAATGACCGATTCTCTGACAAAAACTTTTTAGGTGGAAACCCTTGGAACAATCTAGCATTTATTCCTCACTCTGACTGTTTACACTGCGTTGTCAGTATTATGCCCTCTGGGCTAATTCTTGTTTAAATCTGCACAGAAAGAACATTATTTACCATTCTCATAAGTAAAAACATTTCCTGAAAGTGATGTCATGAACTTATTCTGGTTATCATTACTAGAAACTGTTTTTTTTATTTATTACAAAATTAAAGTCCAGCGAAATTTGTTCTCCTTTTGATTTAAGGAAACAAAGCCAAAATGAAATTCATTCAAATCCAAATCACCAATTTTGTAATTTCTAAAATTATGCTATTTTTGTAAATAATAATAATAATAATATGAAACATGAGCAATCATAAACAACTTATCCTTGTTCCTAGCTTTGGCTACTAATATAGTCTGAATTAATTATTTGGTTATTAGCATACGATAATGGATAAACAAGTAGTTGTTTCGGTTGATTCAAACAAAAGAAAACAGTCAGTCGGCGGTCAAATTTCTGCCCTTGGATGATATGCCTTCCAAAGTATATGTTGAGTAATGTAAAACACCGATCACTTTACCTCTGAGGCCAAGGTCGTAAACTCACCGATGGTGGAGAGCAGTGGCCATTGTCTAGAACAAGACTATGGTAGAGAGTTGCGACCATTTTGACAAGATTGTTGCCTTTTATTAGCTTTACACTTATTAAGCTATTCTTGATCCATCGTTCCATCTTTCATACTCTTATAGACCATGAGTCCTTTCATTACATATACTATGCTATCTATTGGATGATTTTTTGTAATTATTTAAGCCACAATTTCAAGAGCAATATTTAAAAATGAAGATTTTTGTTTCCTTGTAAACACATAAACGAGTGTCTCTGTGGCTTTTCATAAATCCAATCGAACTTGTACATAAACGTTTTGAGTATACCGCTACTTTGGCCGTGATATTCAATTTCAGTCATTTTACTTTTAAATGCATTTGGAATAACATATAAATTTGATTCTCCTATGGAGTTCGCCTGCAGATGCCTCCTCAGCCAATCAGCAGTCACTATCCCTGCAGCTTGGCATTGCTTGTATTTACGGACCAAAGTCGCGGACGGCGGTTCATAAGGACCTCTATTCGCTTGAAATTCTTACTATCTCGTCGCTTGCGGGTCAATAAACCCTCTCCACTCAACACCTTTCTTGTCCTCGCTACTTTGGGAGCAGTCTAGCCAATTTCGGGAGGAAATTTATAATAGAGGACTCTGTTAGACGCTATCTGGACTGCTTAGGAGGGTTACCTAACTGTAGCACAAAGGCTATTTGGTGTAGCATCCGCTATACTCTCAAGTAACGTAATCGAACTCAAATTTATCATATTATTTCATTAAATTATTTGCATTTTCTACGCATATTTTCAAACATCCCAATAAATTTTACTCTTTATATTCTATTATTAACTTTCATATTCATATATGCGCCTTTAAAGGACGATAATAAATGTTTTCAGTGTCAGAAGACTTTTACTATTGATGAAATTGAAATTAGCGAAAATTCTCCCAACTTGCACAAGATTGGCTGACTTGTATGCCGATATTGAGTCATATGACCTTGTAACTTTATGCTCCAATATGAGAATGATTTTCATGCCACTATGACACAAATGATATAAATATAGAGCTTGTCAATTTGGTCGTTTAGCTTTAACCTATTGTTTTGAAAAAAGGACTAATTCGATTGAAACCTCCCAAAAATAAAAACCCTTTTTGTAAATTCAAATGTCTCCTCAAGTCTCATAAATATCAGTTGATTGCTAGTGATTGGACATTATTCAAATTTTTAAAGGACTCAAAACTATCAGTTTAACTCAGCCCACTGAAAATTGATCTTTATATCATAATTCAGTGGAGACGCTTAATCCCCCTTTATTTAATCGTAATTTATTTCATCTTTCCGCTTGTGGACAAATGTATCCGTAGTCCGCACTTAAACGTTCGACTTTGCTTTGGGAAGTAAAGTTGCCATATAACAGATTTAAGAAAGATTTTTGATCTGCAAGTGAACAAGATCCACGGAGATCCTATCCTCTAAGATGCGTTCGATTTATTATAATTAAATCTACTGTGATTTGATTAACAAAGATATATCAATTTAAGCCACTTAGTGTAAATGAAAATCCCACAATTAGATCATTATTTGTGAAATTAATTAACGGATTAGCAATAAATCACTGATTGGTACATTTAAATTCTCCATATTAACACTTTATATGAAAAGAATCAATGTAGCTACGGCAACGAAGTAATTCAGTACAATAAAACTGGGAATAAAATGTGGTAGATTTACAATTATTGTGTATTTGCTCTGAGCGACCTCCTGAACTGCAAATAAAAATATATCATTAAAATCTGAAACAATTATTCTTGGGGGAATAAATATGTTAAATCAATTTGTGTTAAATTTCCCATGGATTTAAAATATCATCTTTGTAGTGGATGCTACATCACTAAGTCTTCTTGCTACACCTAAGTAATCCTCCTAAGCAGTCCGAATAGCCTCTAGCAGAGTCCTCTATTGTCAGTTTACTCCCAAATTACCCAAGCTATGTCCAAAGTGGGAAGAACCAGAGAGAAGATGAATGGAGAGGGTTTCTTGATCATTTCCCTGTTACCGTGACTCAAAACCTTAGTCATTAAATACAAATCCACTCTAGGCTGCAGGGATCTTGATTGCTGATTGGTTGAGGAGGTCTCTGCACTCAAGTCCGCACTTCTTCTCTACGCGAATATCTGAGAGCATTGCAACTAAGTTTCACATTCATTTGTGCTTCTGTTTTTTGTTATATAGTCGCCAGATAAGTTTTAGTTATTAAAACACAGGAAGGACGCATTTGTTTAGGTACGAACTTTCCCACCTGTGAAATCTGCATTGATCTAGTGCACCTTCTTGCACATTCCTCTCAGACACTTTGATCAAAATTAAATTATCTTCCTTGTTCCTCTCAAATTAAAAGTAAATATCGGCTCTATTTAAGTTAAAAGCCGACTGTGTGAGAGTTGAACAGTAGGAGAATTCTCTTTAGCAAAAATTGTCATAACCGCACCCGGTGCTCATTTGTTTACAGTGGAAGGAAGCATAAAATTAAATTAAATAGCCGTTATTAAATATTATAACATAGTTTTTACTATTGTTATTATATGAATAATTTTTTTGCAAATTTTATTAAATTTAAGGGGTTATTATTTATATAATAATTAATAAGTTGGCAATCTTTGATACACATATGATATCACAGTTCGCTCGAAAGAATGCGATGATCTGATTTATTTTATGTTATTTTCCTTCAATTTCTTTGTAAATTCTTTGCACATTATCGTCTCCATTGTTAAATGATCGTCTTGGCAGGAAAACTATCTCATTAACAGTTGATCTGTTTTGATTGATACAGCTCCCCTACCGCTCAAATTCAAATGGATCTGTTGTCCTATATTATGCCACCGCTGAAGTCCAAAGTTCTTTACAGCTTCTTCATATGGATGGTTGTAAAGTTAACGGAGTCAAAAAAACCGCTTTTTTACCTCGGAGAATACCCTGATATTGTGTACTGGGGAAAGTTTTTAAAGTTTGATTAACTACATTTACGTTCCCGCCATTTTGTTATAATAATCCGTAATTTTTCGAATATATTAGGCATAAAAAGAATTTAAAAATAGTGAATTGATGCGATATAATTTAGTAATAAATCTGATATATTGGCATAAAGTATAAAGTTGAAACTAAACATAAGAACAACCTTGAACCTTATAATATTGATGAAAAAAGAGTCGTCACTATTGAAAATCACAATTACAAAGCTTTGGTTACAAAGTATGCGAATAAAATAAGTTTTTTATAGCTATAGTGATATAAGTAAGGGACTTATTGTAGGTTTTACCACATGCTTTTCGTTGTAAGTGGACTGAGTAAAGTAGGAATTTAAAAGAGTAAATGGGACACACTATAGAAGCGTGGGGGCGTAAATAGATGAAGGGAGAACTTGCTTGTCATTGGCCTATCAGTTGAGCTTTTCGGCGGTATCTGTGGCTTCTTGGACTCTGATTGGGTCTTCTTCCGGACGGGGAGGAAGTAATTATTAAAAGAGGAGAATTTGATTGGATAGTTGGATACTATAAACTTTCTAATTGGCTGGTGAGTTCCTAAGCCTATACTGCCCTACTTCAGCACAGTGGCCGCATCCTAAACTCTGTTCATTTGTAAGTCATATTTGTCACAGGCTATTTAATTGTCCTTGCTCATAATCCGGTGTGTGTAGTCTGCCACACAAACAATTCAAAATACTATGAAATACTATAGTATTTTTGATTTGCTGCTCCCCGACGAATGTCAGAGTACTCGAATATATAAAGGTGATTGAATTGAAAGTATCATTTAGAATTGAATTTCATGGAGGAAAAATTGAGTACACATCCGTACAGTACAGTCACGCACAGAATACGATTTGGTGTGGAAGTTGTAGTTAATAAGTTGAACTAATTCTATTTGATTTCATTTTTTAATTAGATACCCACCTTATACTCAATAACATTGCTATCACAGCTTCGAACCGACTTCGAACATGCGGTTTCTAATGCGAATCAGCTAAACGCCTCAAAAAAACTTACAACCTGAAAACATGTGCTGTAAGATGATGAGACTAATCTTTGGCCATTTCATTTCAGATTGTGAGACACATTTTATCAAATAAAGATGTGTTATTGTATAAAATTTAATAAATATTAGCGATAGTTAGTAGAAAAAATATCAGAACGGTACAAATGACAAACAGCATAAGTTGGAGCATTACTGTATCATCTGGTAAAAATTCTACTAATTAGACTCAAAGTAGCTATTAATATAACCTGCGCAGCCATCTTCAAATATCTCAACACTCAATGAGGTAACAGCTCCTCCACAGCTCCTCCAATTCAGTCAATTACTGCATTAAAAATACTACAAATGCTTATGGTGTTTTGAAATATGCAAGGATTGGTTGACTCTCTCTTAGCCAAAAATGCAATTAAATCCATTCCCATGCAAAAGCGTGGGTATCTAATAATGAATAAACAAGTACACATAAGAGATACTCTGTCGACAAATTCCGTGAATTCCATTCAGATGCTGGGTAAGAATTCGATTCCGCGCTCACACGTTTACCACTGAAGTCGAGTCTGAAAGTGCAGTTGTTGAATCCACTTAGGATAAAAATGATAGAATCAAGAGAAATTCAATAACAAATCCCGTTTTGATTAATTTAGCGAATAGACTCAACAATATTACATTGTGACGAGACGGTCACATTCTCTCACTCTTGTATCCTTTACGCTCTCCTGATTTACCTGAAGGATGAATCCCTTCTTCTCCGATATATTTATCTTGCGTCATCCCTAATCATCCCCTAAATTTGATTACCTCGTCCTTATAGTAATGTCTGTAAACTTTTAACCTTTCCTGTGACCCAAGCATTCCATAGACAAACATCGTGTGTCCTCAATTGGCTTATTTCTCATCAATCGGAAAAGGTAAGCATACCTCCGACGATAGTAGCAAAGACATTGCTTAGTCGGCTTTGTTATTAACCAGTCCTGTCTACACTGGCCCTTCCTTTTCCTACAATCGTCCCGACCAATTAAAGCCCGCATACAATTATATCCTCATGCGTGTCCTCCTCACCCAAAGTGTCGATTATAAATAGCCTTCCATTAGACACACACACAGGGGACCCTAGCTTGTCAAACGCATCTCCCTTTGCTCAATTCTTCTCCTTCAATTCTCTATTTTCCCTTGAGATTCTGTACTGAGGTTTGTTCAATACAACCTGGTCAACGCAAATCTTGGTGTTCTTTTTCTTTCATTTACTGTTAGCTATCTACAGCTACATATTTCTTATCTCTTACTTCCACTAACATTTATGTCTTTCCATTCTCTCACATTTTGCTTATTATATATTTATAATAAATACTCATTTGCATCATGCTCCCTATAAATGAAACGGTGCATAGCCTGGCCAATCTATTGAGGTGCATTCTTTATCCATAGTGCTCAAAGTAAGACAAGTTGTTATCACCAGGACATCGTCGTGAAGGTTATTTTCTTGGCTATTCCTCATCTTTCAAGGCATTCACATCCTAATTTTTTTTCATCTCATGTTTATTTGTAGAACGAACCCAGTCGTCACTCTCGTCTTCCTTTCTCATAATGTCGAGTCAGAACGCGTTTAGCAATTGCAATTTTCACGAGATAGTGACATGCCCTCTACTTAATCAATTTAAGCATCGGTCAAATGCGGTCATATTGTTTTATGCAAAAGAACATATAATCTTATCATGATGCCAACCTTGCTTTGTGATGAAAATATTAACTCTTGTTTGCGCTTTTTAAACTAAAAAAAAATATTTTCAAATAAATGATGTTGTATCAAAGAGCAAATGTTGTTTTGGCTAGATAAAATATTGTATTAAATATTGCTCTCTTGAGAAAATAATTCTTCTATTCAATACGCCTATTATTTTACTGAAATATCCAATTGTGTTAATTGTCTGACTAATGTGAAGTAGCTGAAGGTCATAGGGAAGTTTTTAAAGTGCCTAAATTGATCCAAGTTTCGGTCTTATCACTTAATTAAATTGGTGACGCAGTAACAGAATAGAAAATTAGAATTTTTGAATATTGAAAACTGAAAATATGTCAACGGATATTGGACAATCTGAAGGTAATTTGAAGAAAAAGCGGGATAATTTAAAGATTCTGTCGGAACTCTTTTTCACAAATACGGACTTGAAAGTCGAAAAGACGAGAAATTCTTCGCCGGAATCAATTGTAAAATCCCTTGTTCAAAAAATTGAGGAATTTCACTTTGATCCGGAATCAGATCATAAACTTGAATCATGGTTTCACCAATATGAGGATGTCTTACGTATGCAACTTGATGACATTTTGGAAGATATAAAAGTCAGATTACTATTAAGGGGATTCAAAATTACTGAACAAAAGGGATTCACGAGTTTAGTCCGCCCAAGATCAGTTTCGGAACTCGAGGTCGAAGAGCCAGTCTCAAATCTATCCAAATTGTTTGTACAAAGATCTTCCAACTCCAGAAAATGTTTCAACTTTCCTTCCTTAACTAAATATTCCAGTGAAACCTGGAGGGACTACGTTAGCCGCATTGATGCTGCGTTTGAACAGTCGGATTTTTCTGCCATATTGGAGAATCAGTTCAAATGTTTGCTATTTTTGTGTAGTCTTCGAGAAATTTATCAAGCTGCTGTTCGTTGTGAAATGCTCAGTATGCTTGAAGGAAAGGATAAAATTTCCTTGGAGGATCTTACTAATAAATGCTTTAAAATAGACCACTCCAAGCTGAACTCCAGCATGATTCCTCAAAATTCTGGTCAAGATAGTTGTGCTCAACCACGTGAGGAAGTTTTCTCTGAAAATGCGTCTCAAAGTTGTTTCTTTTTCTATAAACCTCTAACTGATTACCAATTCTGTCGAACGAGAACTGAAACCCAAAAGATAAATGGGAATCCGATGTTTAAAATAATAAACCCTCCAAAATCCTTAAATGCTGTGCGCTCTAGAGACGAGGAAAGTGATATCGATAGGCGTATATACTTGACAGTGCGAATAAATGGTCGGAGGGTCAAGCTTCAACTAGATACAGCCTCTGATATAACCATGATTTCAAGAAAAACATGGACAACATTGGGTAGACCAGAATTAATTCGCCCGAATATAGTTGCTCAAAACGCTTCTGGTGGGATCTTGAAACTTAAAGGAGAACTTAAATGTCGTGTTCATTACGGTGACCGACGAATCCGAACACGATGTTTTGTGGGGGATCAGTCGGATCTGAACCTAATCGGTCTTGACTGGTTAGATGAATTGAAGTTACTAAAGCGAATTGCCATGGTTGTTCGGACTGCTCGATTGAAGACAAATACCAAAACGAATCAAAATTATGTTCGGAAAAAGAAGCGGTTTCCCGAAAAGAAACAGAAACCAATTCCTCCAAAAGACATTGAAGTGAAACCAGGCTCGAAAACAGATACCGCCAAGAAGACAGGGAAGGGATGTCTTCCATCTAAACCAAAAGTGAAGGCGGTATTTTACTCAAGAAATCCGAATCCTCGGGTCAAGAAGATAGAGGAAGCCAAGACTAGAGGTAAAGGAAAGACTGCAACGCCAAAAAAAGTGAAACATGGTATCATAAACCACTGTACGGCTATTAATCCTATGTTTAACATCAAGTCTCTTGCAGAGTTATTACTAATAAGAAAGGGAAGGTCAAAATGGTACAGGTGGAAGGAATTCCTCTGTGAAAAATGGAGAAATTCGCTCCAAAGGAACACTAAATCAATCCTGAGTCCAAATGAGAAGTTCTGCGAGGAAGCAACGTCCTAACGGCGAGTTTTAGAAGTAAACATTACTTTAACTATTATTTTAAATTTTGATCTTTTACAAAATATTACTCTTATTAAATATGCCTGCTATTTCTCTTAATTAATGTGTGTATGTTATTTGTCAGTTAAAGTGAGTAGTCGTATGAAGTGCCTGAAACTAACTTGTGTTTATCGGATCCATACGGTAGTAATTGAAAAATCAGTCATCCGCTAATGCAGTAAAATCAAGATTGATAGATCAGTTCTATTATTAGGAATTTAGGGAGTAATTGTGAATAAGGTCATGGGAAATTTTTGGTATTGAGATGCTGTATCTCGTTTAGCACAGTGTGTGGTGGACCACACTTTTTTCCCAGGCTGTTTCTCACGCTTACTTTGCTATTGCTCAATTGATTTCCCCTTTCTACTGTTTACCTGTGAGCAATCCGCCTTTTTTTTCCATTAAACACCCTTCAAAAACTTACCAAGCTCATTAAAGAATGTTTGATTCTAACCTACCTCGTTAAAAGTTGAATCATAGAGATATTTGTACCGGAGGTAGATACTTTATTTAATGAGATATTACTTCATTTTTTAAACAAAATAAGTAACCATTTCGGAATGAATTAGCAACGAGACATTCAAATTGATCTGCACAGGGCAATGATTATGAAAAGAATAATTTAACATGCATTAAAGAGAGAAAATATTAACAACTGGTTACTTGATTTGGAAAGTGAGATGATATAGTTGAGTCGCTCTATTGAGAAGTGTGCATTCCATCTTCTCTTCGACTGATATGAGTCAATTTTAACTTGATATGTAAAAAGGAGCACTGATCTTTTAATATTTAACGTAGACCCCAGTGTAGACTCCCCCGCAACCCAAATTATTAAACAATACTAATCCCAACCCCATTTATGAGAGTGTTTTCCTACGCTCATCTTAGGGATAGTGTCGTTGAGCCTCCACAAAGAGAAACTCCAGTTCTGCTAGGCAAAATTAACGAGTGCGGTTGGTCATTTCACTCACTGGGTTTGCACTGATGACTTGATATTCCAAAGATGTACAGATTAGGAGAATTTCGGATTAACCAGGTTGTATCATCAGAATTCTAGTTAGGACTTCAAATGGAAACTGCTATCTTGTAATAATAATTCATAAATATGACGGCTGTTTAGTTCCATTAAGCCTCCGACAAGCCCGCATTTTTGTAGTAGACACACTCGCTTTAATGCCATTTTCAATACTTATTACTAGTAAATATAAAATCAGAATAATCGATCACTAACATAGTATGAATGTTGGATTTCTATTAAACAATTTGAGTTGGTTCGTTGTCGGCATATGATGATTTTAAATCGTGGCAATTAATTCATCTGCAGTGACCTAATTTCCGACCTTAATATGCAATTCCATCTCAACAATAAAACTTGTATGTGATCTTACATCCTTTATTTACTGACTACCGACGGTTTCAATCGTTCAATTTAAAAATTCGTAAAATCGGCTTCGTTAATGAGTCAGTTCGACTTGACAAATGCCCTTCTCAGACCCGTCGAACCCCAACTTTGCAAGACTGCATATTCCGACTGCCAACTTGTTTGCTCTTAAGAGCACACTCAGAGACAAAGCCCACTGGAAAAGCCAATAAGTTCGGTTTGGCAATGACTGAGTAATCTACATTAGATTCAAAATTAATTTGAATACATCGGCCAAAAGCTTTAGATACAACTCAAGGCAAAACGATTCGCCAATGCAATTATCTATTTATTCCAATACTAAAATTATAAAACACCAATCCTCACGTCGCAATAAAATTAATAAAATAAGGAATTATATATACAGGGATAAGAAACTAGTATAGAACAGTTGAGTCCTATAGGGCGATATCTTGCTCTCTACCATGCTGCATTCCACCATTGGACGGTTTCATTGTGGAAATTAGCTGATCGATAGTATCCACAGCCATCTGCTCGGCTACCTCTTTCGTTGACTGATCGACAATCGTCTTTATGTAGTCTCTGTAGTTGAACCAACTCGGGTCGTCTGCACGGAGCTCAACTTCACACAATTGGTCCACATAGTGTTTAGATTGCAACGTCCACCTGGAGACAGATCCTCGTACAACAGAATGATCGTAGACAGTAGGTAATGGTAATGGAACGGGGTCGTCGGTTTGAGCAGCAACGGGATCCAGACTAATTCCGAGAATGGCTACTAGTTGAGGACCCAAGTATGCTTCCCAGCTTTCTTGACTTTCGGGTCTGAATGTGAAAAAAATGTTGAAGGTGTATGATAACCAGACTCATAATCTCGTCTCCACCAAATATACTATGAACTCTTAATTAGATTTGGCTTATTTTACTTATTTACTGGTTCCAGCTACTAATTTGTCTTTGTGAGTAATATTTTTTAAGTACTTTAACCCTCCTCAAAGCCAACCCAAGTAGATACTAACAATACCATTTACAATAGGGGGAAAGTGTACCAAAGACACTCTTGTAAGAGACTTAAATTCTATCATGACATTCCAGGACCTTAGTACTAAGAGTTGATAAGGTAAGAGTGTGTTCATTTAGGGTCTAATGAGTCTGTACAAGCCCCCAATATTACACCTCCTATCCCTCTGTCAAATTAATTAAAGGGGTCGGCAATCCACATCACTGGAAGTGTCGGTGAGTCATCCCTCGTATAGCTCCCAAAAATTCAACAAATTAAATCAGTGTATCCACCATTCGAACTATCATAATCTTCACAAAACAGGTAAACGGAGTTATGACTAGAATTATATCAGCCACCTTCTGCGACCACCCCACATATGAAGTCGAGCACTGGTGTAAACAATCTCCCGATTGTATTTGACATCGTCATCTTCACCAGCAAAGATCTCCAACATCCCAGTTCGCAGAAGATCGAAGAAGAGCGGTCGATTGATAAAGTAAACTTCTGGGACTTTTCTGTACAGTTCCATATCTATCAGAGGAAAAAAAATAAGAGGAAATAAATTTAACCGGTGTAAATCCTTTCAGCCTTGGATGGTAAAGGTCTAAGTCACCTTTTTCGTCGAGGTACAAGTTGGAGAACTCTGGAGGGTATTCAGCCGTCTTAAGAGCTTGTTCGAAAGTGCCTTTGGGGACACTTGATCGAAGCTCGTAGAAAAAGTTCATGGCTTTCTTAAACAACGGTAGTGTTCGAGAAGGTAGGTTAACTATGAGACCGGTCGTATTCTGAATCTCCTCAAGAGCCTTAAAAGTGAGAACAATTTTGGAACATACTACTTAAAACTATTAAAAGACGTTGAGATTTTAATGAGCCTACCTCAATGCTGGTCCTTGTTGAATGCTTTGGCATGAGATCTTCAGCGGTGACTCCGATGACATCCAGGGATAAGTCGTCGATGAATTCGTCCAAAGTGTCTTCGAGGAAGATGTCCAGCCATTCTTCCAGAAGTTCTTCAGCCCGTGTGTCAATACTGTCATAAAGATGATAAAACAAAATAACAAAAAATGTGCATGAAAAGTGATAGCTTAACCCAAACACTATTAATTCACATATGAATATCGGATTAGGTTACATCTCACACAAAGAAATCAATAACACGTTTGAAAATATCCTGTAATTCAAATAAAATTCGGTTAAAAACAGGAAGAATCTTTCAAAATTAGGTGTGAAATGTAGGGACAAGACATTCTGGAACATCTAGTATTATCTCGGTTTGACCATTAGTAAAGAGATCGGTAATTCCTACCTCTATAGTGACATTCAAAAGCACATATAAAGAAAAGAAATAAAACAATATCCATTGTACCTCTAATTTAAGATGCTTAAAAAAACTACTTTAGCCGATTAACTGCAGACGATTTAAAACCACCTAGAGCTGAAATTCGAGAAGTCAGGAATAAAAAGACATGAAGGGTTCCAACAAGCGATTTGAGTATTAATAAATTAATGGCCTTTTCCAATTTCGATAAACTAGCAATATGAGTTTACAGAAGTAGAATATGATTTCAAGTCAATCACCATTAATTATTCAATGCAACTATGACCGATACGACGCGCAGAACAGTTATGACATACAAATACGCACGGATGATTCCCAACTATCAAAGAAGTTGTCTTCTAAATTAATCAACAAGACTTCAGAAAGTCAATCGTAAAAAGTTTAAATGTGTGAGAGTTCGGAAGAATTAGTGAAATTTAAGCAATGAAAAATAGCTTCAAGTGGAAGCAATCTTATGAAATAACAAAATAAATAAGCAGCTGAATAATAGCCAAGAGGACAGTAGGGGATACTTGCCCACTATGGAGTTAGATTCGAAATTTCAAATTTCAATAACAAACTCGGGTAAGTGAACCTGCTTACGGGCGATTGTTAAACTTAAAATGCTAAAGTGAGAGTCAACATACCGCAGATTTGACTGCGAATTAGAAGGCGAAGCAGGTATGGCGGAAGTGAATTCTGGAGGTTCTGGTGTCTTTACCAATGCTTCCTCTTCAGGAAACTCGTCATCTTCAAAGTCATCTGAGTAGGCATCTGCTGTATCTTCTCCTGAATGAGTATCTGGTTTAGCAGATGGCTCCTTGTCAAGTGCTGATGCAACTTGCTCAACCTTCTCCACACTCTTAACACCAGAGGGTGTAGCGAGGGAAAGTTCCGATAGAGTGGTGTTAAGAGCACAGGTCTTCTCATCTTCTGGTTTAGAAACTTCATTCTGTGATGCTTCTACGGGTTCAACAGTATCGGTTTTCGACCTGATCGGAGTGGAAGCCTTTTTGGAATCATCCAGTGCAATTATAACGTTGGAAATGTCAGAGCCTTCCAGTTTAGTGGTGCTATTATCACCTAACTTTGAAATCGACTTCAGTAATTCTGTTGATGATGGGAGCTGTAAAATCGAATTAGATTGGGATGATGGATCGATGTGTTCTAGCACCTCAGGAGCAGACTTCACCACAGCTTTTTCAACTACATGCTCTTGTTTTTCTGACACAGATTTATCATCGATACTTATTTTGATTTCTGAAAGAGACTTTGATGCTATCTGCGAAGGCGGCAGTTCATCAAAATTACGAGATTTTGCCAGGGTTCTCGACTGGCATTCCACAGAGATATGTGATCTAACAGAGGAATGATCCGCCACTTGAAGAGATCCGAGTTCCTTAATTGATGGCAGGGAATCGTCATGCAAGTTCTCAGACACGATCGGATTTGAAATCGTATTTGAAGGTACTGCAGGAACAGTATGGTTAGCCGAGGTTTCTGCTACATCGGACTTTTGAGATTTCGAATATGATGTTTCAGACTTGGAGACTTCATTAACGCTCGAAGATTCGGACGAAGATAAAGTACTTGCGAATAAGCTTTCCTTGAGGTTAGAACCAGTCACAGCCTCCTGCTTCACCGCATTAGAATATTTTTCATTCTTTAATGGAGAAACATCAATTTCCACGGTTGTGATATTACCGCTTCCAACATTAGAAACATGTTCCACAGTCAATTTAGAACCAGATTTGCTGAAAACCGAAGCTTCTGACGACAAAGATGCTGCACTATGCGACAGTAGAGCCGATTTCTCTTCGGTACAAGCAGCTATATCTTCCTTAAGGCCTTGGATTACTCCCTCAACGAGCTAAAATAAAAAGGCATAAAAATGATGACAACAATCCTACTTATAAAGTGTAAGTAGAGAGAAATAATAACTAACCTTCTGGTGATGCTCAAGAGTAGCCTCCAATCGAAGTAGACTGTCTTTATTTTTTGCCTGCTTCTTTTGGGATTGGATTTGATTCAGAAGACGTTGCTGCCTTTCAAGATCCTGATTAAGGATTTTTAGTCTAGCATCTAGGGAAGCAGCTAAATCGAGATCAGAGGAGACGCTGAGACTGTCGGCCGTTAGTCGAACAAGAGAGGAAACTGGGGAGTTAATAGGGGAAGCAGCATGTTTGGCAATAAGGGGAGCCTTTCGTGGACTAGCGGTGGACAAAATTGGAGTAAATAAATCTTGTGTTCTTTGAATATCAGGTAGAGGCTGGGATTGTGCAGTGCAATCTGTGCTCACGAAAAGTTGTTCTCGTAGATGGAGGTTCGCTAAATGGAAGATCAGAGACGGTTAGTTTTACGAATAACTCATTAGTACATTGCATGATAAGTGGTCTTAAAAGGGTGTGGAAAGGTTATTCAGTAGTTTTATAACGCCGAACTGAATCCAAAGAAGTTTGAAGAACATAGCTTGAGTAATTTTAAACAAACTCCATAGTTCATTACTTTCATAATTGCGTATCAAATAGCTATAAATCCCCATTAAATAAGACAAAGCGTAAGGAAAAATTGCATTCTCGCAGAATTGGCTAAAAAAATTCAGACGGGAAAAGATTCGATAATGAAGTTTACATTGCTGAGCAACCAGTTATGAAATGGAGAGCGTGAGCAGTATTGTGAAATACACTACCGAAATAGTTTTCGGTAAATGAAAATAAGCTTACCCAAGTCGCTGGATAAGGAAACTGGTGGTTGATCGGGAACCGGGGAGGAGGGTATAGATGAAAGGTTGTCAGTTGCTGCGGAGGAAATATCTGTTTGAACCTCTCCCTCAACGGAAGACACGAATACAGTGGAAGCTGGAGAATCCACCCGAGATTCGGGTTGCAATTCTTCGGGTGGAAGTTGAACAATAACAGTGGAGGTGGAAGATTGTTGGGATGGAGGAATCACAGCCGATGGAAAAGGATCCTCTGTCACTCTAGAAGAGAAACCACACATAAATAATCAGATGTCTACACATAAGGTGAAAAATCTTGTACGACATAAATGCAGAAGAAACGACCGAAATTGAAAAATAATTACGCAGTTGCGTATTTAATACGACAATTTGATTTTGAAGAAACAAATTGGATCATATTAAGTTACCATTATTGATCGGCGAAAAAGGGTATAAACACCATCATTCAATCACATAAAACAGTACAGGTCAAATGAAAAAGAGTTGGCTAATGGAATACATGAATACAATAATATATTATTGTAAAAATGAGTGTTCAATCTAGGCTGCTTACAGCCGAATTTCAGCCAGGGACTTGTGAACAAAGAGGACCAGAATCGCACTGAATCTTTTGGACCGATATCTTCTAACTTCACTCTGCACCACGCCTTATAAACTCATACCATCCAAATTATACATAGATAACATTCCACCTTATCAGTGAAATCCCAAGGATATTGTAAGTAGGTGGAGCGAAAACAAATATTTGGAATTTTACTACAGTATTGAAATCAATCCATTTATACCAATTACTCCGATTAAGATTCTAGTTGAAGGGGAGAACACAAAAGTTTTAGCACCTAAAAAAGCTCATTCCTATTTCAAATATGTTAGAGTTCGAAAAAAAAAGGTGCTAAATTATTAATGATTACCCTCCTTGCCATGATTAAAACTTTTATGAATTAATAAGTGTCTTCGAAAGAAATATGATCTTCACAATATTATTCACTTTAAGCCATTAAACTAGGACACAATTTGATCAACCCGTCATTAAAATTAACATCGAGAAAGGGAATACGCAATTTCGGAGATTAGTCTTAAATATGCGCAATATAGCCTGAAACCTAAAACTTGTATGAGGTGAATAGCGGAATTCTAAGTGAGTAAACTTGTTGAGTTGGTGAAATATAGCAAAATGAAATTTCGAATAACTATGACCACCTACAAATCCCTATAGCGAATAAAGAGAAAAGAAGAACTCGAGGTAAATGAAATCTAAAATAACCACTTGGAGATAAATAATTATCAGTGCAAAATCACTGAAAACATTCAATAATCATAGTAAAACGGTTTCGGATAGGCCATTTAATTAACGAAAAGACGCGCAAAAGTTTATAAAAGAAGGAATGAAAATAACAAAATCAAATTTGGGAAATACCTTAAACCGCAATGGGAAATATATAAATAGCGAGCTTGAACTCAGTGCAACCCACAATAATGCACATCACATACAGTTTAATTATATCTGCCTTCTTTGAAAAATCCTCAAAATTACTGAAACCGATCGAATGCGACACAGCAACAATTTTGAAGAATCTTGGGGACATGATTCTCTTAAACCCATGGCTGATTCATCAAAATTGATGAGTTCATGACTAGCGGAGATAGTGGTGGAGATTAAACTTGCAAACATCTCTTAAATGATTGTGTATTCACAATCATTTACTCAAGAGAATGAATTAGTGTTAGCCCTCTTAAAATTATCGCGTCATCAATTTTCTAACATTAAAAACATCACTTACACCTCTGGAGTTGATCGAGACGAAGAACTCGATGCCTCAACAGCATGCGCAAGAGCTTTCAGTGGCTGTCGCAAGTTTTGCTTCTGGGTGAGGGCCTTGACAGCCATATTTTCGAGGAGAAATACCTTCTGCTCTTCACGTTCCAACTTTTTGGCTAGATTGATCAGCATCTCAGCCTCACGACGCCGCGCATTCAAATCGGAAACTCGTTGTTGCAGCATGCTACAATCAAGAAAATACATACATTATTACTCAAAACGAAAGCAGTTGAGGAAAATGATCTAGTTTATTTTATTTGATCATAGAAGTGATGGTTTCTACCAATACGGGAAATTCTTGTGTTTGTTAGCCAAGAAGAATGTACTACTAATGTTACTGATTTATGCTACTTATATCGAAAATAAGTAGGTAAAGTTAAACCTAAGTCTGCAGTCACATAATCGATTTACAACATTAAGTAAACACGAAATTACCTAAACAAATGAAGGTAACTTCTAACTTGACCTATAAACATTTAAATAAAGTGTGTCCTCGACAAGAGCAGCAAAACTTTTTTACCCTTTGAACGGCTCCGGCTGTTTATCAATCATTTCACCGAATGCGGTAGTAACTTCAAGGGTTGATGGCATATCAAGAGGATTAGGGCTGGAGGCGTCTGCACCTATTCCATATTGAAGGTAGTGGTTATTTGCTGCGGCGTCCATAAGAGAATCAGCGGCTGTAGTCATTTGACTGTGATCTAGAGAAGAAAAAACTAACAGTAAACAGTTTATGTCGCTTAGAGGTCAGATATAGAGATAGTGGGACCTGCGCACCGTGACTCATAGGTCTGCCCAGCCTCTATATGTTGCCCGCCCATTAACCTTTGGATTTATCCTAACTTTCAGGACGCAAAATTGGTTGACTACCTTATCGTACCTTATTTTGCTTGTTTCTCACAATCCGGACTGCTCCAGCTCAGCACGGACGTTCCCTTCTTTCCTCCCACTTCCACCTCCTATTCCTTCAAACTTTCACAGTCATTCCCAATTCTCCATTACACATTTTTCCAATCCAACACTTTGTTGAAGGCTGTGGTCACCTTGTTAGTCTAACTCAATCAGATTTCAAAAGTGGCTTGACTTGGGATTAAAGCTACTTTAATATACTTCCAAACGTTCCAAATTTTCTCAGTGGAAAAATAAAAGCAATTTGAACGATGCAAAGGTTCCATGGAACTTAAAGAAAATAAATTCCTTCACAATAATTGTGTAATCTAAGCTGCGTCAAATTTCAATATAAATTAAGTTTCCAAGGTATAAATGCTGCCATTGCCTTAGGAGAAGAAAAAACTAATTCATATTGTTTTCATGTCTTTATCTGGCAAGCTTTAACAGCTGAAATCTTGTACAGTTTATTAAAAAAGAGACCATCTATATCTCTACAATTTTGCATTTATTCAATGAATGCTTTTATAGCCTACAACAATCACCACAACTCTTTTTAGCACAAACTCTTCGAAATTATCGACCAATTCAATTGATACAGCCGTTCACTAAATGCACATTGACGAATACCGAATCGATGACCTCAAATTTAGTAAATATACACCAGGTGATAGGTGTAGTGGTGACCTCTATGCCACCAACGCGCATAATATTCAAAAACTGCTCTTGCAAGGAGGTCTGATTTACTGCAATATATGCTGACTTTATTAGCAACAATCAGGAACCTAATAAATTTGAACCAGGTTAAAATGAGGTCCCAAAACGGGATAATACGCATAGTAAAATAAAGGCAACAAGTCGCTGGCCTAAATACAACCCTTTCGAACGGTAAACAAGATCAGATCAGATATATAGGAATAAACCAGATAAGCAGGTCGACCAAATCTGAACAATTCATTTTCTACTAGACGTAGTCACCAACCATTTTAATGTTTGCATCTAACTGAGTCGGTATCTTGCATTAATTATTGATGCAATTTCAATATTTGCTTAACTCACGTTGTTTACTCATTACCTTCATCTAACACCACTATCCTAATGTTGATTAGTAATCTTAACTAAGGGTATTAAATTGAAGAGGATTATATAAGAACACTGACGTGGTGGAACCGACCACCCTGATTAATTTGCTGATCAACAAGTGCTGGGCATCATGGACAAGAATTCGCTAACATAGAATACAAATTTTGGAACGTTAAGTGGTAAAGTAAAACTCGGGTTCAAAAATCAAAGGAAGTAAAACTCTTTATGGTCTATGTACTCGATATCTTCCCAATTCCTTGTCCTTCATGCCTTACCCGATTTCAGTCGATTTTTCATGAAAATTGTATCCTTTTTGTATTGGCGCTTACTATAATATAATAGACAAATGGATAGCATATTCTTTACTACAGGACATACTATTGCATGTATCACAGAACTTTTAGGTATTACAAAGAATAATGATGGATAGGGTGTCGTCTAACTGAACACAATTTCCTAATTAATTTTAAAAATTCAAATTCTGTGCTCAAATTTAAGTTAATAAAAAGCGAACTTATTGCAAAATTTCAAGGACACATACATAAATACATACGCGATCTCATATCTAGGTATGAAAGACCTCAAACTAAATCCACATAGAAAAATCCTACGACTTTTCACTCCTGATAAGAAAATTAAGGATAACAATGAAACCAGAAAAATCAAGAGACAATTCGAATTATCAGGGTTCATGGATTTAGCCAACTCTCCCCGAATCGGAAAACAATTCCTTCATGAAGAACATAATAAACCACTCAATCTAATTTACGGACTACTCGACTTTAAACATTGCGGACAACAAAAAGGAGACAGATTCTGCAATTTGAACGTTAGATCCATAGATTATAACTATGCCCATTAAGTAAACGTTAGACAACCTAATGACCCCAGAATTTAAATGAGCCTATGCCTTTTCTAAGCCCTTCACTTATATCTTGTACTTATTACCTACTCCCTCCATATTGACCCCTCATTTAAACTCTTCCACTGTTATCCCTGGTTAAGCACTATAAGCATAAAAAACAGTTCCCCAAAGTGGATGATTTAAGAGACCTCAAAGAGAAAAATTTTAACTCTTATGAAAAAGAATAAATTAAGGAAAATACTCAATTATTCTCATTGTATAAATTCAATAAATTTCTGGAGTTTTTTCCTTAAAATAAAACACCTTAAAAGTCACTCGTCTCTTTAACTAATTCTCATTTGTGATACGGGTTCAAAATTACCCGTTTGATTCCCAATCAGAAAATGTTGATTATACGAAAAATTTATCACCAACCGACAGATAACTCTGAATAGTGCGGATAACTATCAATCTCTAATCTAGACCCACAGATCCTGCAATTTGAACTTTGGATCATTAAATGGTGACGAAATTAACTTTACCTATAAAATAAAAAGCAAATGACTTAATGGGGTCAGACTCTTAATACACTGAATTGTCTACTCGACCCACCTCACTTAAATAAACTGATTCATGTTTTAGATGCTTCCAAATTGAAGATTCCAAACTTTGCTTACCAATGGTAATAGTAATAATACCAGGTACAATTTCCAAGCAGAACTCACCAGGTATAAAATGAGCAGCAGCACCGGTGGTAGTTGTGTAACTCCTCTGAGTAAAAGTCTGAGTAAGAGTGACTGGGGCTCGACCTCCACCCGGAAAGACAATAGGAGACACAGCCTGATTCTTCATCTCCTTCAGCTGATCAACTCGTGTCATTCCCCGACCCCTTACACCACCACCACCACCAGCCATTGATACTTGACTCGTCATCTCCAATTCGGCAATATGCTGATGCAGCATTGTTCGGCTCTCTTCAACCATACTTGCCGGAAGAGTTGACGCTGCGTTACTAGTTTTGTCGACATCTGAATCGATATCCACATCTCCATTAGCTGTCTGCTGTTGATGCTTCGTCTTGTAGACTTCCATGAAGCGCATTGGATCGTGTTCTACTTTTCGCTTGTTAACTTGCTCCATGTGATTATTAAGAAGGGATTTTAATGAAGTTCCGTTAGATTTACCCTCGTGATCATTTGGTGTAAGAGTTTTGTTTGCCGGATCCTGATCACATATACTGCTGTCTGAGGAGACTGAAGACGATTCTGAAGTATCGATTTTATCATCTAAAACAAGAAATTAGATACATAGATAAGGCAACAACCCATAAGAGCAAAACATGCAAAGCCTAAACGAAAGTATCAACGCCTGTTCATACAAGTAATTTTTTCCCAATTGCCAGGAGCTAATGGGAACTAAATTATTAACTACGACAAGTTAAACATGAAAAAAAGTCTACCATTTTCACAATAAAGCCAATCAAACATTTATTTTAAAACAGGGAGAATAAATTTAGTTCTTCTAATCGCATGAGAATATTTATTTAAGCATCACAGGAAAGATCACAGTTCCACGAACACAGCCAACTTCCAGCAAAACCAATTGTGCTTTCTTTGGAGGATTCAGTCGTATATGAATTAATTAATATTAATTAATTAATAATTAATTAATCCCAAGGAAATATATTTGATTAGTAAACTAATGGTTAACTTTACATTTAAACTAAATGAAATTAAAAAACACTTAAACCTTGAATTTAACTGAATTAACCAAAATTCATTTCTAAAATTTCTACATAAGCTGGTCAGACTAGCAGAGGTTCTATAAGTAATCACTAACTTACCATTAATGTCCGTTCCATCTTCATCTTCAGCTTGCAGATGAACTAATCTTCGAGTTCTACTGACGCAGAGTCGAGCCTTCAGTCGAGCTTGTTCACTTTCAGCATCCTTCCAAGAAGATATGACTTCAGCATGCCTAAAAAGTAGAAATCAAATGTCGTGATCGAACTCTCACTCATGATTTCACTAACACCAAAGTGCAGACTAATAAAATCAATTCGATGTGATTAATGATGATGAAGCGATTAACCTGCAATTCAGATAAGTCAGAGATCGTGGGTCAAGTACCCACCTGTGCGACCATAGTGATTAAATTGCCCAAACAGCCTGGCAAACAGGATTGAGAGTTTAGAGACCAGAAATTACTTCTCTACTCTTAATCCCGATAATAGAAGCTCAAAAAAGCTGCTGTTTTTCTACAAGGACGTTAACAATAAGACAGTTAAGTCAGCGAAAATTTTCTTTACTTAGGTATAACAATAAAATCAGATCAAATTAGATAAAAATATTGTATAGGAAGGCGTTTTAAGGACATTCTAAACTGCTTTTCACATAATCAAACACCGAAATTAAATATCCAATATTTATGTTAGTGACTTCATATAGTTAATCTTTTAGAAAGTGAAATATTAGGCGGTTAAGTTCGCAAAACGTACTCAAATTCACGCTAAATTAAGACAAATCGAAAGTTAAGATTTCAGATATTGATAAAAATCCAAAGAACAATTTAAAAATGTGACCTTACTTCTCAAAATGAACCGGTTCATGTAAATTCACCTGAACGCCAAATCCATTGGCAGATTTAGTTGATCGACTTTTCGATGGAAGACCTAAAATTATTGAGCAAATAATCAATAATGAAAAAACTTACTCTTTGAAACAATCGCATCATAAGAAAGAGAAGACTGTGCCTTTGAGGTAGGTGTTTTAGGAAGACAGGCTTCGGGATAGCTTTTGTACAAGGAGGTAGATATTTCTATTGGGTTGGCTTTGCTTTCTTGAAACTTCGTTACAGTGGAAACCGTAGGACGTTGGGATCGACTAGATGGGCATAATACACTTGGGACTTGATTTTGAGGTTTGAATAAGTGCTTCGTATTTTCAGCTAAAAGCTCGGATGCTCTTTGTACACACTCCGTCGGAATTTCATCGTCAGAAATATTTCCATTTTTAATAACTACACTACTGGAAACCTATGATATAGATATCCAAATAATAATAACATAAACGTTAAAAGAAAAAAAGATTTACTGAGACTCACTTTACGCTTAGAGGATGAAGGAGTTCTCTTTCTTGCATTTAAAGAAAGTTTGGCAGCTTTTCTGGCCTCTTCTTCGATTGCTGCTAAATTTTCAGCAATTTTTCGACTGCGTTCTTTTTCCTTCTCCTCTTTCTCTCTCATCTTCAAAGCACGTTCTTGCTTTTGACGCTTAACAAGCTCCCGAAGTTCATTACGATATGCTTCTCCCGCAGTATTATTAGATTCTTCTAAAGAAGCCATCCCACTTGTCGCTCCTCGAAAATTCGACATTAATGTACGAGAGCATTCGTTTACGCTTCGAGGTTGTGATGAATTAATGAGGATTTTACGGTTATCCTTAGAATTCCCTTGACGTTGGCTCATTTGAATTAAAGTACTAAATAATAAATTGTATTTTTAAGTTGTGTGAGCAGATTTACACTACACCAAACTGACCCGCATCAATAAAATAAAAGACTAAATATTTTATGCCTAATTTCACAAAATAAAATCTCAAAATGAAAATACATTATAATCAAATACGTTGGACTCACCCTACACCATATACTAACTGTTAAAGCTTATCTTACAAAACCGCTGCAAAATCAAAACAAGTTCGTAAAATGATTGGTTGCGGTGATTTTACAAGAGATAGAAAACAAATTCAGATGATTTTAAGACATTTTAAAATTTATAATTTTAACAATTTATTCGTAAGAATTATAACATAATTGTAAATAATTATAATATTTTAATATTATGTATTTGCAACTAACGTTTTGCTTCATGATAGAATTTTGTTAATCAGTAACCTTGAATAATGCATCATTCGTCAAAATGTTTGTGATTTTATAATATTCGCCTTCTACATTATTTAAATAACTCATTCCGTTTTACCATGACATTATACATACACCTCTTTAAATTAATAAATGATATCTCCCTACATCTATGGTAATTTTATTATATTAGGAAAAAGATATTAGAGATTAGTGTGTGATTAAACTAATAATCACTTTAAGTCCATAATGTTAGGACAATTTATTATCTTATTTCTTCTGTTGCCCTCTTAAACGTCATTGTTGCTTAATTCCTTTACATAATTCTGTATTTGCACGACTAACACACCTACCGAATACTATATTTAAAACCATTTAATTATCACTTATTTTCACAATGGATATTTGTGCGACCCTACCTTTATCAGTGAGACGCCTCTTCGCCGTTAACGTCCATTACTTTACCTTCCAGAGCTTTTGTTTAGCGAGCAGTCCTCCTTCACTGTAGCATTATTTTATCTTAACCCACTTTAATAGTTTTCTGCAACGCATATTTTTTTCCAAAATGCATGAAATTTGGTTAACATTAAAGTTTTGTTGAATTTTTTAAGGTCAATAATTTTTTACTTTTCGTATTTTCCACTTTAGTTCAACGCATCACAGTTTCCATCAAAATATTTGGTGATAATCTGCTAATTATTTAATTTCGCTGCGTCTTCTATTTGTAAGGAAATATTCTGGATATTTAAATCTCAGGGTAATTTGTATGGCCAATTTAAATTCACTTATATGATTTGCATACTCTGTGTATTAATCACACTGTCAAACGCACTGTACCGGCAGAATTTAAATCATGTTGTTTATGGATGACCGAAACGCAAAAATAACGCATATTTCTATCTAGTTCATTTAATTCTTCTCAGTGATTAGCAATTTAAAATTATGAATGCTAATTAACGAACAAAAATCACAAGGTCATCATAAGAAACAGTGCTAAGTACAGCGAGAATAATTGTTCTTTAACAGCACATTAATTGTCTTAACATTTGTATGTCAAATAGCATAGGTCAACTGGTAACCAACGAGTTTATTGGCAATCGTTTGTAATTATCAGTAGCCATTCCGAAGTATTCAAATAGGCAGCCTTCACATTTTTAATGTCAATCTTAATTAAAAGGTGGAGGAAAATTTGCCCTTATTGGAGCTCAGTGTGCTGTTGTTATTCTGAAAAATCTAATACAATTAAATGATTACATTGCTCTTAGTTTCCTCTACTACTGTTTTTTTTTATTTCCGTGTAAGTTTATAGGCACACGATTCATTCTGTTCGTTTATTTTATTACTGATAAGCTTGTCTCCACCATGTGGTTCGTACAGAAATTATGTTCCACACTCAAATAAACCTGTACCTGAGCAACGTGCCCTACCATTTCATTCTACTTTTCTCATTGAATAATTTTCCGATTAACTATTGTTGACTTTGAACTAGCTTATTATGTGTCTAATATCCTTACTGCGTGCATTCGATGACGCTTCATTCAGAATTGAGAAGACCTGCAGCAACACAGGCATTCAAGTCTACTTACAAATTTAAGTTCAGTTTTAAAAGAATAATTCTAAATTAAGTAGTAATTAAAAATTCAGCATTAAGGAGTGACAGAATGCGTTAAGGCAAATAGACTTCTCTACCTTCGGAACAGTCTGGTATTATCTGCATCACGGCCCAGTAGTCAACTCCTTCTCTGATTATCGATTTGTAGAATCATTCAGCGAGACAGTCGAATTTATTATCAGTGAATTTAACTTTGAATGCTACGAAAAACAAATTGAAATAGCATATTTAAAATTTTTTTATAACGATATGCCAAGCACAATGTCGTTGAGCAACTCGCTTTGATTATATTCGCTGTTAAAAGCATGAGCTTGTTTAAAAATAATTTAAATATAAAACTAAAAGTTTTATTGCCGAATATTTTTATAAATACCAAATCTAAACACAAAAACTTCATTTAATTTTGTATTTGCAGTTATAAAGACAATCCTGGTTCTAATATTAAAAATGTACATTCATAATTAATTTACATGCTACAATCTGACCCTGATTATCAAACGAATAAACCCTTGTTCTAATGATGTTAGGCGTAATTCTTTTGCGCTACACTTGGAACTGATGATAGTTAACTAATATTTATTTTATTTAATATAAATAAGATTAAACTAATATTTGAGTTGCTCCTAAAATATTGAAGTTCATTGAATGCAGAAAATCAAATGATCTTTAGAAATAAAATGCTATTGTGTTTCTAAATTTCGCATAAGCAATAAAATACATCTTCTTTCGGAATTCTTAAACAGTGCTTTAATAATTTGTAAAATTGGTTATAAGTTCTTTATCCATGCTCATTTTTCTATTCAAATTTGGTGCAGACAACTCATTAACCCGACTATTGTTCTAAATGGAAATAATATGTTATTCCTGAAAAATACATTAAAATATTTGCCAACTTTTAATTAATGATTAGTCTAGCATTTAATGTTTGATATTAATAAATTAGATCAAAATGAATGAAAATAATAATAAATGTAATTATTAGAGAATGCCAGCCTATATATGTATATATATATATTAATGTCGATTTCTAATTTCTGAAAGCTACATGTTGGATGAAACGGAGGCGAGTATGAACTTTTGAATAACTTCCTTCGTCGCTTTCTCCATTTTGTTGAGTTCTTTTGAACGTGTCGATAAATCGTTTTGCTTGGCTGTTTTCTGTTGTCAATGATTCTTGGCTTGCAGTATTGTAGCGGATGCAACACCAATAAGCCTTTTTGCTGCAGTTAGGTAATCCTCCTAAGCAGTCCAGATAGCGTCTAGCAGAGTCCTCTATTATAAATTTCCTCCCGAAATTAGCTAGGCTGCTCCCAAAGTAGCAAGAACAGGAAAGGTGTTGAGTAGAGAGGGTTCATTGATCCGTAGGCGATGAGATGTCAAGAATTTTATTTTGTGAACAGAGCTCCTTATGAGTCTCTGTCCACGAGTTTGGCCCTTAAATACAAACAACGCTAAGCTGCAGGGATAGTGACTCCTGATTGGCTGAGACGGCCTCTGCATGCGAACTCGACAGTATTCTTCGAAATGCGTCGAATAAAACTGTACTCTATTGCCTGACACCAGAGTTTCTGGGAAACCATGGGTAGTGAGGATCCAGTTCTATATTATCTCGACATATATCGTATTTAAAATCTCAGTCACTTGATATAAATTTAAACACGAATTTGAATATCTTTCATGGGATTTTAACCGATCAAAACTTGATATAAAAATCATAAGTTCCTTTTTAATTTTAATTGTTAGAGCTACCGTTTTTGTTGACTTCCGGCGATACGCGGATAACAGAAATTGGAATTCAATAATCAGTCAGGAGATAATTTGTTCATCAACGTCGGTATTTTTGTAAACTCGTATGTCGAATTTCTGGAATCGAATTCAAACTCATAAAAGCCAACTCATCATATTAAGAGGACTTAATTACAGCAATATGATCTTTGACTTCCTGGAAATTATAAATGAAAACGAGAAGGTATAATTAAGGGGGACTTTTAGTGTAATTATTTCAAAATTTTAATTTTGAATCCAGTAATTAAATAATTAATAGACATGTCACAATATATTTAATACTAATAGTAATATTGACTACTAATCGAACCCTCATGAATCCTTTTAGCCTAAAAATCTTGCCGGCTACAATAAGCGTATAAAGAAGAAATTGGCCGCACAACTCCTCTTATATTTGCGCTGCCGGATGTGTACTTTCATAAAATTATTTTAAATTCAAAGCAATTCAACAAAATGAAGAATTGTGTGTTTCACAATTCTCATCAAGTAATAAAAGATAAAAGTCACAAAATGAAGGTTCTGATGAGTAATTATTTTGGTTTCAAGATCATCATCTCAGCAAAGTATCTCAGCGTCTTTAATGGGGTCAGAATCCTTTGATGGGAAAATAGTTGAACATGCCTCAAGGGGTGTTGACGATCCACAAATTTTCTTCACATCATGAGTAGATGGATATAAAATGTTGTATAACTTAAAAGAAGTTATCTTCTTTAAAATATCTACAAATACCTGATAAATACCTCATTCTATTACCTCTCTACATTAGCCAAACTTAACTAGAGCGGTTGACCATTTTTTCACGGGGAGAGACATCTGCCACCGGCACACATGACGTAATTGACTAAGTGTCAAATGTAAATGTACAATTTATTAAACATTTTAAAAATTGTTTCTCCGTACTTTTTATGATATTCTTTGTTAAATGCTTTGCGCTGTGCTGCTGACTGTCCAGTGAAGAAAGATCATCCGCCTTATTTGCAAAGAAAAAGTGAATATTTTTATTAAAAAATATTTTTATTTTAAAATTTCCTGACATAATTCTCGCAGATAGTCCCTAAGTTGCCTTTCATTCTTATAAGTATACCACTGCGCTGCTCAAGACAACCTAACAATTTATCTGAATAAAGAAATGTTATCCATTAGGCAGTGGGTTGTACTCAAAAGTCAATAATGCGAGGGCGATTAATATTTTTAGTAGAAATGAATAATACTCCTATAATTTTTATAAATAAAGTATCTTAGAGTAACTGAAATTTTGTATTCTTTATCTCTGTGAGCCTGGGTTAACGCTAGCCTTCCGAAATCTATTGAGAACCTAGATTAAGAAGGCAGAGACTAGCTTTACATTACATAGAATCAGAAGTGCATTAGATGAATATGTAAAATTTGATATTGATAACCACCTGTTATAAGCAGTAACATGCTCCGGATAAATTGTAATGAGCCTAAATGTTTCTATTAACCTCATAAGGTGAAAGTGGAAAAGCACAAATATGTCATAATATCTAAAAATAATTTTAAATGTCTGCTTAAACCGCTCCCCTAGATGAATTTGGTGATAATAAGCAGTTAAAGAAGAGAAGGAACGATCACAAGGAGTTGTATTAAATATTTCTTACGTAAGCTGTCTTATTGTAGATTCCCAACTGGCTATTGTCGATGTGCTATTTAGGTAACTTCTGGTCTTACAAGATCGTCTTATTGTCATTTAATATAAAATTTACTAACTTATCATGATGTTTTTCTTATGAAATAATTAATAACATCCCTCCTCGAGAGGATGCTATTCAATCATGGCCACATAAAGGATCCTCCTTGAGACATGGTAAATATCGCCAATTGAATCCCGTTTGTATACCCATTCAGTTCTTACTTGGCAACGCAGAGAACAAACTAATTTGGTAAATATCTTGGAATAAATATTGAAATTTTACAAGTGTATTTTAATTTTCCCCCAATGTTAAATACTTAATTTTAAGGTGAGCAGGAATTGATATGATCTAATAGAGATTACCGTCTTACCTTCTCAGGTCGCATTGCAGAAATATTAATTATATTCACTTAAATAAGCATTTATTGATAACCCTCGATTTCGCAAACTTTTTGCTTTAACTCTAAACCAGTAATCCCAAATATACATCAAAATTGCAAATAGAGAAAATAAGAAAAATGAAATAATTCCGGAGATCGTTTCTTAAAACAAGTGAGTGAAATTATATAAATATATAATATGATAGTATATTGTATTTATTCCTTGACAATTTCTTATATTTATTTTGCCTTCATTTCCTCTCAAAATGGAAAAAATAACGGTCCTAAATAATTTTATTACAATACAAATTCCTAATATTATGAATAATTATTGTAATATTACTTTATGATTTTTTCCTTCCATACTAATTTTTAAATACATTACATTTAATTAGAATAACTATAGCGACCAATTTGTAAGCAATTCACACTTGTTAATATCCATTGCTCACAGGTGTAATTGTTCTCAGGCATTTCTCCTGCCTCTTTTGACGTATTAATGCAAATAAAATAGGCATCACAATTAATTTCATTAATCTTCAAATTTTATTTCTGGTAAAAAAACACCTCACTCGAAGAAGAATTATTGTGAAGAGTTTTTATATATTAATAATCACAAAATTCTGCCAGTGAGAAGTATGTGACTTAATATGAGATCATCTGCTAGTGATACATTATTTGGATTAACACTGCCTCCGGAGATTTAAAAGAAATATATATTTATGTGTTATAATACAGAATTATACCGCCTTAGAGGATTTTCTTTTGTTATTCTCTCTAGGCCAATGTTTTACAACAAATTTAGTTATTTTAAACGATCACTGCAGACCCATGAGTCATGATCCTAGAAACTCATAAGACACCATTGTGGTCAAAAAGACGATTAAATCATCCACTTGTGTCTTTATATTTACGTCTCTTGGAAAAATAAGAAAATGCACCTTTCAAAAACTTCGCTTAAGCTTTCAGGTGAACACCCTCCCCTTTGAAGCATTAATTTTAGTACAAATTTTATATAGAAAAATTTTACCGAATAAAAGACAGTTACAATTAACAAGAAATATGAACCGAATTTTTGAAAAATAAGTTCAGTTTTACTGACATCCAATCACTGCCATAAGGAATCTCTTATATTCTCCAGAAGTCGCACCTGCAATGGCTTTTGTTAAAGGCTTTCCGTACTTTCTAGAGTATGCATCCTTTACGTCTTGCAGATCAATCTAAATGTAGGATGTAAATGTAAAATGTAAAATTAAAATAAAATCAACGAAACTGAATAGTATTAAGATGCCTTCACCTCGGAACGACCAAGAGTCAATTGCATGAGAGCCCAATCATCAGTCGCAGTTTCTTGGATCGATCTGTGAAACCATTCGGCGAGCAGATCATCTTTGTCCGTAGCGTACCGTACTTTTGATTGAGGGAAAATAGAATATATAATTAATTCGCCAGTTTTTTTCACGAGGAAACATTTCACAATTTAACCTTGTTTTGTGCTGTCCCAGCCATATCCCAGCAAATACTGGCAAGAACGGTTTCCACATAAGAAAGGAGATTAAGTTTGAGTTTACAGCACTGGTCAAGTCAAGTTCCTGCGCAAATACTTCTATTTGCACCATAAATTCGAATGGCGTCTTTCATAAATAATATTCTAACAAAGAGGTTTATCAGCGGCCGATAATTCCAATTGTCAAGGCATTCATTTTAAATGAGGGGTTGAATATGTGTGACCGGGGCTGTCATGAATTATCTCAGACTAATTTGGAGACACCATCAATTTAGCATTGGTGAGGTAAAAAAGGTGCGTACACGAGATACAACATTTTTGTTATGGAATAATAAAGATTAGTACAGTTGACCTGAGAGCAGGTAACTCTCACTATTTTTCCAGACTAGCAACAATGGTCCAGAACATTCTGTTTGTTCACAATGAATATATTATTCTAATTGAATTATTCTAACGATTCGAGTAACTCGGTAGGTCTCAGTAAGTGGCAAATTTAAATATCTTTCAGAATTCGATTCAAAGATTCTACAGCTTCTTTTCACATTTAGTTTTAATGAGGAAGTATAAATATCTACACGCTTACATTCTTGAAACAAAAGGGGTCCAGCATAACTTACTTAGAGCTATCAGCGTATCATTATATCCCCCAAATTTGCCATTATTAATGCACTGTTGAAGCGAGATTCCGTATTTCTAAAACAAGAGTGAAATATTTCCGTCGAGGCATTCCAACTCAATACAACTGATTAATCAAATTACTAACCTCTTGATAGTACTGAGCAATTTGTTTGATTTGTAAAAAACTTCTTTGTGTGAGAATTCTTGTGAATATTTCGGCGTTGGGACTAAGCGGTCTAGAAACGAAGCAATTGATAATATTATGAGTGTTTAAATGTGGAGACAAAGTGCTTCCATCGTCAAGATTTGCAAAATGAGGAAGAATTAATAATGGAAATGTAGGAAATTTGAAATTTATTCTAAATGTTTATTTGTAATTTCATCTCTATTATAGAATGCATTCCTCACCATAAAGGTCGTCATCTGATGAAGGCTAAAAAAATACCAACAAAACTCTTTCCCAGTCATCCGAAGTTCCATAAATGATTTTGCGTTCTAACAATCTGGCTATTTCGGTCAATAATTATGTGATATACTTTAATCAGACCTTGACTGCTCATGTGATTAGCTCTGTTCCATATTTACATATTGCAGTGAGTTGAATCATTTGTTCACGTGTTCATTATCCTCATTGATCTCTATTAATTATTCAAAAATTTGACGATCGCATAATACCCCAAGCCTCAGTCACGCATTCTTGTGTGATATTCGTCAATTTAGAACCTTCCCGTTCTTCCTATGCCTTGACGCTCAATACTCAAGTAATATTAATTACCAAATTGACTTTAACATTCAATCCGTTCATGGCATAATTTCCTTCGATTAATATTTCAATTTTAATTAAATTTTCAGCTTACATCGCACTTGCCTTGTACAGAACATCGGCATCCTCCCACATCTCCTTCATATCAGTCGATTCATTTTCATCGCGTATGCCTTGAAGTAGAGCCATTAAAATAGTCCTGAAGTCACCTCTTTTATGGCGAAACAGGTCAATTATTACATCTGCATTAAATTCTAAAAGAAAATATAATAGATTGAAATACATTTCATTTAGTTGGCTTTTATCAAAAAAAAAGAACACACTTAAACTCATTTGTGAATAGAACTTACGTTTTCTGTAAGATTTTACAACTTCTCGCATGAATGAATTTGGATAAGGTACGATTCCCTGAATGAGAATATTTTCATCGGTGTCCAAACCTTTGACGTACTCATTTAGTGAGAATGCTATTGTGTCTTGGAGAGATTCCAGACTAAGAACGACTAATACCTCAAAGTTGCCATAACCAGACTTCGTAAGGCTACGCTCGATTTCCTTTAAAAAAAATGACCCGACGATATGAAATATTAAAACGGGCTTTTTGAAATTTAAATTTTAATCGTCTCCGTTCGTCTCTTGGTTACCTTGTTAAAGTTTTGTAGTCTACTGAAAACTTTAATTAACATATCAGTAATTTAAGGCACAATTAAAAAAATTCTCCAATAATGCCTAGGTTAATGTTTATTTGTATATTTTTCTATTAAATATTAAGCATTAAATTTAATTATTAATTATAGTAATTTGATAAGGTTACTATTATACCTTACTTACCTTTTTATTTAATTCGACATATTTTTCAGATATTGCCACTCGCTGTTCATTTGATCGTTTTGAAAGGACTGAAATAATGCTCCTACTATCAATATCTGAAATAAAATAAGGAGTAAACTAATTTCCTATTGTTAATTGAAGTAAAAATACATACACTCGATGCAAAAACCCCTCCAAAAATGTACCTCGTGAGCTATTATTGCTAACTGAAATCGTACGACGTATCAAACAATGGAGGTTCTACGGCAAGTCAAAGTGTTAAAGTGCGTTGCTATTCTATATGTTCAATCTACTGGTAGGTTGGCATGTTAATTATATGGCTGATACGATTCTCATTCTCTTGGATATTAATAAAGTTGTTCAATAGACATGACATGAAAGGTCAAAAGGAAATACGATAAGGTGCCATCAGATCTGGAAAATTATCAAACAATTGGCGTGGGAGAGGGGAGATTCAGGGGAAATTTAAACATGTATACATATGGTAGAATACGAGTTTTGTCTCAGCGCAGACAATGTGACCTTCGGGTATGGTCTCATCCTGTAGACAACTTTAATCACCCGATTTTGACAGCTAGACAATCGGTTTAGTGGAGATAAATTGCAAACTCGAGAGCAAGAGGCAGCACAACACACTAACATAAACGTGGCTTAATACCCAGATTTAAAGAAACATTTTATGAAGTACCAGATTTCTGTTTCCCTTCATTACGAAATGTGGTAAGATTAACAGTCCTGGCGTTATAGGAGGAATATGGAGGGAATTTTGATAAATAAATTGGGAAACTGTTGTTCATACAAAACAGACTAAGAAATATTTACTGTGTAAGCTCAATCTGAACCTACCTGAACCTTTCATAGCTTTGCAGATTTCCGCAGCGTCCTTAGCCGGATCGAAATCCTCTGCTGGAAAAATAGTTGGACGTCCACTGAAGTAAAGTGACATATTCGATATTGCTGCGTCACTCGACGATGTGCAGGGAAGTTGTTCAGATTCGTCATCTATCACGTCAGCAGGAAATAAATTAAATTCAAAAATAAAAAAATCACCCATATTCCGCAAGGATTAGTCAAAGTTCAAGCCTACAAGATGCAAGCACTAACCTATTACGGAAATCCCGTCTGGGTTCGTTAATGTACAATCGAAATAAGTCTTTATTAGGGAACGTCTCATAGATATGTCAATATTATAGAGAAGGAACATTAGACCTCTAATAGTTTGTAAGATACATTGGTGGTCCAAAACTATAAAGTGTAGGGGGTCGAGGTGAGCGACCATCTTGCCACAATGGCTATTAACCTTTAAAGCGGTATAGGGCTTTGAATGAGTAAATCTCATGTTCTAACCAATCGCCTCTTTTCTCTCCAGTTGGTTCAGACTTTGAGTTTATGTTGGTCTGCGTGTTGGTACACATGTTTTCATACTGGGCTGGCGGGTGCTCGATTAGCATCCTTCTAATTCTTCAGTAGTAACGTGCTTGGTGGCTAACGATCCATTTTTATTCACTCACTTTCCCTTATCTTTCCGCAATGCAATTATAAGAACCCATACAATATAGAAAACGCCGAGAAAAACGAAATATAAGAGAGTTCATGTATGCATGGGTTTTAAGCTTAACTGCTAATATATACTATGCATTTTACCTCTCTACACCTAACGAACACTAGTATTAAATACGAGACTTAATCAGTAATACTATTTATTTACCAGGTGCTCTCGGATGAGACGCATCAGAGTCGCCATTTGAAACAGAATGCGGAGGTGAAATCCAATCCAAAGTGTAATAAGGCGGAGTAATTACATCACGGTATGGTGGAGCTACATTAGATGTGAAACATTCTTCTGAATCTTCCTCTAGCGAATGATATCCAAGTTTTTTAAATCTCGGAATATTCTGTTCATTTTGAAAACATGCTGGATAGCCTGGATGAGTTCTACTAAATGAAGTTCTTTTTGGTTCTCGGTGAGAAGAGGCTGGACGATTTGGTGTTGGTTGCATCTGAGAAAATAAGGCGAAAACAATAGAAAAAAGTTTAAATTTCGTCTATATAATATATACTTCTCTATTAATAATTACAAGGAAGAAGCGCGAATAGTTTGTATCCATGTGAAATTTACAGTTTGAAGGAAGTTTTCCTAATTTATAGTATATATGACAGTATAGTTCATTAGTATATGAAAGAATATCAAGTAATTTAATTTATGCCTTCATAGGACCATATGTGTATTTTTCTGGCTTCAAACGTTCCGTTGAAACAATAAATGTAATGATAAATCACGTTTAATACTACTTAAATAATAAGTGCATACAAATTAAAAGTCATAATGACCATAAGAGTAACTTCATATTATTCGCTGATATTGTGTACACTATATTAAATAGCTAATAATGAGCTTAAGGAGAAAATATAATAGAGAATAAAAAAATAAAAAATGAAATTTGGGATTAAAAGTGTTCTAACAGGCAAATATAATGTATTGGAAGCACTCACTTGTAAGAAATGTTATAAAACAGTCCTGTGAGTTGACTTGTGGTCTGTTGAAAGATGAGGTCTTAAGAATAAATTTCACCGACCAATGAAAATGACTCCTCAAGGTCCGTTGTACTTGTGAGTGCCAGAAACAGGGTCACGACAAGAGATATATAGAGAAAGTAATCTGAACACGTGCTGTGCACACACCTAGATCAGAACCAAAACCGAGAATGTCCGTGTTGGATCATCTGTTTGGGTGAAAATTTGCATCTACCATGGCGAAAACTAGAAATAGAAAAAAACTTGAAAAATACACCAATTTTCATCAAATTTTATCATTTTGGAAAATCTATATATATACATATATATTGCATTTAGTCCTTTTGATCAAATGGATCGTATCTAAGGCATCATTTGGACACAACAACGTAACATTTCTTCAGAGAGGAGAGAACAAAGTATAAAGATCGTGTCTCCAAAGCTCCAGTTATGCTTGATTCTTCTTTGACTTTTATGACCCTCACAGGCTGAGACATTTGAAACAATCCCACTTGGTTAGATATAGATTTAAATAAATTTGGGGAGAATTGCATTAGATTTTGATTTCAAATGTCAAAGTTTGCAATCCTATGTGTGTACATATTTTTTTGATTGCAGAAGAAATTAAAGCGGTTGTAAACCCGAAGTAAGGAACCTCAGAATTAGGCTAAGTATCTCTTCCTATAACTGAAGATTTTTCTAAGGCTGAAAGAATATAACACCTTTTTCCGTGTGGGACGATCTAAAGTTACGTAGGGTCAACAGTATTGTAGACAAATGGAAAGTAATGAGAAAGGAAAGGAGGAAAAAGTAGAAAGCGGAATTGGGAGAGTAGTGAACAAGCGTCAATATTGGGTGAGGACAAATCGGATTGCGGGAAATATGTGAAATGAAATATGATAAGGCAGTTGGCAGATTTATTGTTCGTTGTTCGTTGATAAGCGACTGAGAGTTAAGGCGGACGTATGATTCGGTAGTTGTTCGATACAGAGAATAAGCAGCCCTATGAGTCTGAGTGCATAGGTAATAGAAAATGATACTCCCGGGATTGACCAAGATTAGAGGAATAGTTTTTTGGCGCCATAGCCACCTTAAAAATAACGTCAACTGCTATTTTCAGTGAGAGAGGCCAAAAACTCTACAAATAAACGAAACTCCATTACAATCCTGGACCACGTTTGCAATCTCGGATGTACCACTGCATAATTGAGCAATTAATAACTCCCAGGTTCATTAAGAAAAGTTCTTTCCAACATTTATCGAGTAGCATCATAAAGTCTCACTGGTGAATTACTCGAACTCCGCCACTCTTTTTAGAAGCCAAATTTAACCAATGTAGTTGGCCATTCCGCCAAGCAGGTGGCACCAGTAGGTATCTAGTCGGTAACCTCTAAATAGTATCTTATTGTTAAAGTTTGTAATTATAAAAGACTGTCATTTTCTTTAATTTATACTTTAATTTGCCTTACTGCCATCTTATAGAACCTGTCAATGTAATTAAATGCAAAATATTGATAACAACTATTGGCATTTATAAATCAGTCTTTATTAAGTACTTAAAAGTTGGCCTAAAGCACATTTACGGATGGTTGCAAACTCCAACTGACTCTCTTTGCGATGATAAACGTACTTTAACCGTGAGACCTGTTAATTTGTTCAGCTGAAGCATCATTTTTATGGATCAGTAGGATCCACAGTACAAGGGAACGGGGATTGTATGTAGTGTGACTTTCTTCCAAAATTAATGTACAAACGGCAAATTTGCACAAACAAGTGAATTAATTAATTCCAGAAATAATGGAAATTAATAATTTTTACTTATTTTAAAGCATTAAAACAAACGTCTACGTCAGCAAGTGTTATCCTGTCAGGTTTGCATTTTTATTGGCATCCCAATTAAGAAAAATACATTGGAATTTATGAGACTCTTTGCCTTGTTTTAAATAACTTTAGCGATTAATAGATATTTTCGTAAATTAAATCAATTTTAACAGTTATATTTACTTAACATGAGACAGGTATAGAGAGTCGGTCAAAGAGCCCTGCCATTAATATCACTCTCACCTACTTTGATTTCAAAAATTTTACGATTTTTGGAGATCCTGAACACGATTTTAACATGATAGTTTTCTAACCTCAACAGTGAATATACTCTGCTCCGGAAACATTATTTGCGCCATAAGATTAAGCATTATATATTCAATGTCTCATGTATAGACTTTGCCGTTATATGGCACTTAATATCGATTCAGACGATCCTCGTCAACTGTCTCTTAGCCAAACTCAACGACAGAGCATAACTAAAAGATTAATTTCGCAATCATAAGCAATCTCTCTTTTGACTCCACTCTAATATTTGACGGTGATATGCGAACGAGTCACCAGAGTGTTTTAGGCAACAGTATTTAACATCTATGCACCTCTGAAGGCAGACAAATCTGCCAAATAGATGCTCCAACTTATTCAAGCATATGTTTCAATCTCCTATTTAACAAATCTGAACTGACACTTAAAATACTTTACAAAGAAAACTCATTATAGCAGTTAAAATTTGTATTAACAGTTTTCGAGTTTGTGTCAAGTGAATGTGTGGAAGGCGAATGGCACGAAGTGATTAGACATTTTTATTCTATTAAACATTGATTTTCCTTCCACTATGTCAGTATTTTCATGTTGCTTTAGTTGTGTATTCGTTGAATTAATACATCTCATAAAAAAGACGACTGTTCTCAATGAATCGCCCACAACTTCGAGTGCCAGTAAACCTAGAAGTGGCCATAATTTCATCTAGAATTGGTGATTATACTTTGGAAAACCGATATTCAGGGCTCTTAAAGAAAACTATAATCAAATTAAGCCTGTTCATATAAATAATTCTCTTCAAGATCTCAGGCGCATATATTACTGACTAAATATTGAGTAGACATGAATAAAAATTTCAGCTAAGAAGACCGATAACCACAAATTCGGTTTCCATCTGCCTTAGATATTCTGGAAAAATGGCTGTTCCTATGATTATATTTAACTTATAATTCCAATTAATAATAGATGTAATCTTCCCGCAAAAATCTGAAGGCATAATTATGAGAAAATATGAAAAAACTATGGAACACCGATACGAATTGAGTTAACTCGGAGTCAACTCACTCCGTTCCCTTATACTGGTTCGAGGGTTTTCCTTAGGATGTCTGGAATGGAACATTACATTCACTAGTGACTTTAAGGAAAGATCTCCGTTCTCACTCTTCATGACAACATCCACTCACGATTGTAATCGCGCGTGCGGCTCAAAATGACAAAAAGAGGTAGTTGAACTTGAGCAACAATGTTTAGCTATTGGAAATTTGTTACTGGTATTAACCACAAAACCTTTATTGATTTTAATTTTAATCTAGGTTGCCATCAATCGGATCAGTACACAAGGGATAAATGTGGAAGGACAGGGCAGCGAGAAATAAAGAAATCCGTGACAAAATTTATTTTACTTGCACGTTAACTAAGCTTTTTCTCTCACAAAAGGTCAAGGTTGAAGCGTTATCCCTTTTAGAATTTGATTTACTTGAACATTTTGTGATTCTTTGAAATGTTTTCAATTTTGCGTTTTACTGTCACTACAGAAATACCTTCAGTCTAATCGGATGCTTCTCTATTGCAATCTTATTTTCATCTATTTCTGACTTTATCGGGGCGACTGAACTCAGTGTAACTGCCACCTCTGAGTTATCCCACCTGAGTTCTCTGTTAATAAATGTGGAAGATGCTATCTATGCATGCTCGAGCGCCTCTTTGTATCCCCGCGTTAAAAGAGTGTACAAATTTTGATTGTCTCATCTTCTGCCGTGACTTTATCAAAACTCTCTTAGTATTTTCGCATACACACACCTATTCGCTTCCTCTATCTCTCTCTTTCTCTCTCTCTCTCTCTCACTCTCTCCCACTGCTCCAATATTAAAGGAAGAGTAGGCTTGAACATCATTCAATTTTACTTAGGGTGTCCAAGACATCCTGAAGTCAATGTCCTCGTCAATGTCCAGGATTGAAGTTAGACCTTGTGGAGGATTCTTGGAGGAGCCCAAGAAACCATGGAGTCACTTGACTAAATCATAATCTATTTCTGGAGANATGAGCAATGGTTTCCACGAGGGCTAAAATGTGTATATTAGAGTAAAGCTTGACTGCCCTAATCGAGGACATAGTCGGGAGAATTGATGAGTGGATGGATGAAGAGTCAGGCCTTCTAGGATGTGTTTTGATAAACGCTATTGCGAATATTGATGAGCCCCAACTTGCATATTTCTTGCCAGTTCTTAATTCAAAAGTAAATAGAAGCAGATGAGCGTTTTCTATCCTAACAATGTTTAGATCGCAGTACTGTTTTGCCACTCGTTTAGCTAAAGCGTTCACTGAATGGGCGTGTGTGGATGTGGAAGTGTATGCATTCGCGTTGACAATCCCAACACAAGTTGCAACCAATTGGGACAGATATTT
>CAADRB010000025.1:85139-114095 GCA_900708905.1 Hymenolepis diminuta | reverse complement strand
CCTATTAATACTTTCGATAAATGCAAATTATTCATTTCGAAAATTTAAAGGAAAATAAATGAGTTTACGGGAATGGAAGAGAATGGAAGGGAAAGGAAGGGAAGGAAAGAGATGGGAGGGGAAGAGAAGGGAGGGGAAGAGGAGGGAGGGGAAGGGAAGGAAAGAAGCGCCATCGGTGAGCGAATGGAAGAGAAGTTGTGATAAAGAAGACTAATTAGGCTACGCTAAGAGGAGATTAGCCAGTTTGCTTTCTTTGTCCGTCAGACAAGCAATCACTAAAATATTTATCACGTGACAACTAGGAGAGTGGTGTTTCATCTACTCTCTCATGGTCCCAAAGTGAAATAACAACTCGTTACCGACAATTTGATTAAATGCGAAATGTTCAACAAGGTCCAAACACCCACAAATATGAAATCACGCGGAAGTCCAGGGAGTTCGAAGCGGATACGCAGAGTTTTGAAAGTCAGGCCTTTGCTAATTCACTTGTGCCACCTATTAGATTAGAATAACTCAATGGCCGCAGAATTCAAAACAGGTGAGATTCTTGATATCCATTTTAGCCTTTCCTAGGACATATTTTATATGGTGTGTTGAGGTGTAAAAATAGAAATGCAACTTCATTTGGCAGTGAAACATCCGTCCACTAGATATCGATATGCCACAGTGGAGTCATCCGCTTAAAACGATCAAAAATAGTTTGACTAAAAGGAGTTGTGATGCACAAGAGCACAAATTGCCTGTAAAATGAGGTCTCCAGTGGGGGACGGATCTCTCGATGCAACGAAGTGCATTTTCATATTTTTATCAGTAGCATTCAAGCCCTGCTCTTCCACTCCTTCTTCAAATAGAATTTCAAATCACGTGCAAACGGTTACAAGAGTAAAGCAGCAATTTCGCAGAGTACGCTAATAAAGAGTAATTTTGGGAATGCCCAGAGGGTCATCCTTCAAGTGAAACAGCAGATTGCTTTTTAATGGCAACTATAGGTAAACTCCTCCTTCTTCAACTTTAGCACCTGTGTGTCTTCACCCTATTAATCCAATTTTAGAAAACGTATTCAGTTATCTCGCTGCAAACAGAACATGAAAATCTGTGATTAAGAATCTAGCTGCCGTTCAAGAAATGTCAAATCCTTCAAATTAAAAACTCAAATAAACATCAAGATGGATCAGGGAGAACGATCTCAAACAAAAAATTTCAATAAATGCTGTTGAAAACTTCAAGAACAAAAAAAGACAGCTAGTGCAGCTCTTAACGTCTTCCCCATCTCAAGCGAAACATGACGGGGGACTAGGAAACTACTTTTGAAGCCAATCTCCAATCAGCAGGCGAAATTGCATGTAAGGTCAGAAAAGAGAGAAGGCAACCAAGTGTGGAGGATTGATCAAAGTTCCCAAAAATCTTCCAACGCGTGTCTCGTGGTAGAAGCATTGAATACACCAATGGACAAAACATAGCAAACAGCTCAAAACACTAATCGCATTAAATGAGAAATGACAAAGAACACGCTCAACATTCGGAGGCAAAAATCATCCAACAGAAGTTGACTTCCGAAAATCCGAGAATCAGCCAAAATCAATGCCGACTAAAACGAAATGGTCACCCCAATTTCGGGAGAGTTGACGGAAGGGTAGATGCCAGAGATCTACGTACTGATGAGATCTTCCTCAAGACAATTATGTTGTTTATCAAATGGAGAGCTAATGGGAAGGCGATAAAGGATTTGCGTATACCAGAAGTGAACTATTGATTTCACGTCATCGCAATGACAATTTGGAATCATAACTTTGGCAGGCCACAGCATGCTAAAACCAAGATCGTTCATTGATTTGTCCGTTCTCTCATTAATCATATCCTGCCTTACATAATTATGAAAACTAATGATTGATTCAACCGATTCGGTCAATCATAATCCCATCAAACCAATTGTTGCCTCCAAATGAGATCTCCATTACAAATTGTAAGACGCATGAAGACGGAGTAGTTTCGACAGAATGAAGAAGGTTCCAATCGATATCTTAATCAACTAGGAAGCAACTTTGAGTGCATTGTGTGCTCCTCACCCTCACTGGTTTTTTCGATTATTGTAGACAAACTCAGTCTCAGACAGGCTTATTCTAAATGCAAAACGAACATAAGAAGTCGGTGGTAATAAGTCTCTTTCATGAATTTCGTCAAACTTGATTGCGGAAAATTCACGTGAGACGAACTCCCTCTGCACGAAATCGATTAGGTAAGTTAAATCAACTGTTGGTATTATTAGAAGAAGAGAGGTATTTTTAAAGTTGAACCTTAAAATGGAAGTGTCATTCGAGATTCTTGAGTATATATTGAACACTTCTGAAGGAAACATGAGTGAAAATTTAACTACATACAATGCTGCTTTCAACCACATCGCAACATGATGAAATGTCAATCCAATTATACTTTCCCTCCCCAAATTGGCTAAAGTATGCCTATGGACAGTGAAATAATTCATTTTCGTGTTTCAGACGGGTGATCCCGACTAACACATGAGAAAATGATAATGAAATGAAATAAGGTTTATTTTATTAAGAACATGGTAGGACAAGATAATATAGCACTTTTGAGATGCGGGAGGCAAGTTAAACCGTTTAACAGAAACTCAAAGTAACGATGAAGGCGAGGAGATGGAGAAGGCAAAGAGTGAGGGAGAGAGAGTGTGGAAGAGAGAGAGCAACAGGAAGGTATCATGAGATCAAAATTTACTTGGATTTTTTAAGTTGCGGATACAACGAGTCAAGTTACGCCGAGGAAGGCTAAAATAGCAGACGAACGTCGTCATGCATTCGGTCTTCAAACTGGAGTGGATATTTTATCACAATTTGATGGGAAGATTTCCTTCTGGGAAGATAGTACTTACGTGTTGTTGACGACGATTCAACTGAAAGGATGAAATCAGTGAAATAAACACAATTGTCTCAATTTCCTTTGTTTATCTCAACCTGATGTCACTTTGTCACTTGAATATATTAAATATGAAACATCGCGTGGTTGAGTTCACTATGGGAGATTTCGGTGGATAACCTTCGAGTTGGTTCAACGTGAGCAGTCGAATCCTTAGCTGATTTGATTCACACACCGTGGTCAACACAACTCTTTGTTTTCTACTTTTTGGAACTCTTGTTTGCACCTGTTTGCAGCTATTTATTGTCTTAGATACTGATACTGGTTCATTAATTCCGGACATTTAGTGACCCAGCAATTTATACCACCTAAGTTGGGATATTCTCGTGCATAGTGAGTTACCTGTAGTGATAATTTCAAATTCGACTGAAAATGGTAATCAGAGAGTCAGATAGAAGGTATATGCTCCTTTCCAGAATAATTGCAACATTGAAGTGAAAAATGAGTGAAAATTGTTATCTGTTTTAAAACAACAAAGCAGGGGGTAGATTGACATGTCTAATTGAGGTCACCACTCCTATCAAGTAACAGTCGCAGATAGGGAAATTGGGATGAAGAAAGACGTATTGGTAGAGGAATCAAAAAGGAATCAAGGAAAAGCAGGTGGGTCACATATCAGATGTGGTTATGCGTCACAGGGACATAAAAGACGGCACTCCAGCTTGGTGGACGAAAAATCAACAAATGTTTGCCGACGTTATCAGCACAGGTTGAACCTACTCGATTATTCTCACCTCTACCAACTCATTCAAAAAACCAACTTTGTCTCACATTGATAAAGCAAGATTTTTCAATCGTCTATTTGAAGTGTTTCCAGGAATTTACATTCATTTACTGAATAAGCCTTGTAGGGTTCGTGGTCACTATTGTTGAAATACTTGAGCAGCATTGTGATTTTCCTATCATTCGATTTTCATATGATCCCGATTCTGAGCATACCACGTCACAATTAATTCACCCACAGTGGGTTCACAAAGGAATTTACCAACAATTTTAACGCGGAATTCGAGATCCTTATCACGTTTCGGTAAATACATTTATTCCATGATGAAGGGCATATATGTCAACTGTTTCAATTAGAGAAGCCTTCCATAAAATGAGAGGCAGAGCTCCTACATTTTATTTCCCCTTATTTATCCAGATGGCCATATTCACACTTCAAAATTTAATTGCCGAAGATAAAACTGAAGCCGCAGGTACCTATTTCAAATCAATCAATAAAATATCCACATCGTCTTGAAACTACTATTGGAAAAGGAAAAGTTTTGGTTGATCGATTATCACGAAATTCCATGAAACATCGAATCTCCGCTCCCGAATTAGTTTGTGAAGTTTATGCTAGTGATATCAGTTGTTTACTTATTTTATTTAAGTAGATTCGAATATGGCATTTTGATTTGGTTCAGCTCGAGATTAGGTGATTGGGAAGAAATAGGAACGATTCCCATGACGAAAACGAGGGGCATGTCGTGAGTTTCAGGTGTCCGTTTTTATCTGCAATTTTTAAACGGGCCGGCGACGAATCTTGAAATGTATGAAAATCCTGAAAATATTAAATTGCAATATTTTCCCACTCTATGTGCACAAAACAAAGAAAAATTTTTCATTTAATGTAAATCAGAAAAGATTTTGTTCGGAGAAGTTGTTACGCTGCCTTTAATGTGAATCTACTTTTTGTTACCTCAGTCCGCAAAATTTTACTACACTCGTTTAGATAAAGCGTTCACGGAATGGTCGTCTATGGGTCACGAAGGGCAGGCATGCACGTTGATAGTGGAGGAAGAGGAAATTCCAGGGAAAAAATCCGATATAGAATGTAGGAGGTGGGAGAAGAATTTCGAAGGCGCTTGGATCATTTAGTCGATAAGTTGGGAGTGAGAGGAGGTGTGGAGTGGTGAAGGAATGAATAGCTTGGGCATATTAATGTTCCTCCTCTGTTTTATATTATCTATTCCTTGTGAGACTTGTTCACCCTTTCGTCGAGAGTTTATTCATCTGCAGAACAGAAAGAGACTGAAGGAATCAATTGCATTCTGCAGTAATTGGAATAGAAATTCTTGTGTTTCAACATCTTACGGCGTTGCTATTTCAGCGATTTTGTCTGTGGGAATTCTCCTGAGTTACTTGAATTAAACTATGAAGCATTTAAACAAACCTCCATTCTACGAGTTGGTTTATGCCCTCCACAAAGAGATCGGTGAATAGGTCAGACCTACCTTTTTATTCCCGCAAGTGCACCCTTGTCTCTGAATGTGGTTGCACAAATCTCACGCTGTAAGGTGGGAATTGTGGCAGAAAGCTATGTTTTACGATTAAATATTATTTATTTACATATTTAATCATTCCCTTGTCGATTTATTTATAATAAATGCACTTTCAAATCTTGAATGTACTTCAATTCCCTGTCTCAATCGCTACATGATTTTCATCTTGTTGGATCAGATAGCCAACTATTCTACTACTACGAATAGTGGGGTTGCCAAATTGTGATCAGTCACTAGCCATTTACATCTCCTTGGACAACTGAAATTGACTTAATTCATGACGCTTTCCGCCTCATGGCGGCCTGTGATAATGATAGATTATTGAAGCACAATTTGGGAAAGCATAATGACGAATGGAAGGCGTAGGTCTGAACAGACTTTAATTTGAGCCGGCAATTGACTTGAATTACAGTCCTTCTTATTTCCAGCACTTACTCCTAGGAAGGACTTCCTCAAATAATGACGTCTTAATGACGTCTTCACTGTTTCACTAATTGCATGGCCTTCACTCCAGACGTTTATGATTCAACCAGCTGGCGATGAGTGTTTTATCTCAGGTAAGAGGAGTATTCACTTGTAAGCGCCTACCATGGATAAGGTCGTTGATTTAATTATTTTCTTCGTACCCAGGGCCACCCTTGTCTTCCAATTTGAAATCTTCTGAAAGGGACAACAACATTCCAACTTCTTTAACCTTGGCGGGTTCGGGTTTACACTTTCCTCTGCAATCAGACGAACTCAAATTGATCGAACTTAGTCGGCTGTCTCCCACCTCGAGATAGAAAATTGTGGAGAAATGGTAGAAATGAACAGTTTATCCCATTTTATCTCTCGGCTCGAGTTCTAATGGAAAACACCTTCTACCTTAGAATAGGTGTCAGTTTCACTAACCGTCCTTCGGGATTTCTAATATCCAGGTTCACAGCTCTGTCAGCTAGATCTTTGTGATTCCCTGGAGAATCAAGGCATATAAAATAGTTCACTCCATTAATCACGCGGTCATTTATTTGAAGAGATGACGGATCCAGATCTTCACCGATATACACCCTTCAAAAATTCTTTAAGGAAATATTTGTGCCCCTTCATGGAGGGTCTACCAAATGACATTTAATAATTCAAACTCTGAACGAATTCAGAAGTTGGGAGAAAGTGACACTCTACCCGTCGAGGGATCCATCAAGTCAACTCCACTTGACCAGGGGTTATCTCTATCTCCTCCCAACCCCCGATGAATACAATTTTGTCTAAGATCAGAGGATAAAATCATTCATTATTTCCCTTATTTAATGGAAAAACAGAGAGCCTTGGGGGACTCACTTTGAAAAGAACCAATACGCCAACATATTTTTTTCCGGCAGTTTGAGTTCAGTCTCCAAGTCGGAACATTCGGCGTTGAAAATACTCACAACTCTGTTTCCAGATACAACTTTACGTGTAACAAGGCGTTCCGCATGATTGAGGCCAGATTTCTGTGAAGGTGAGGCACTGCACCACCCTGCAACAGATTAGTCTCTGTCAATCGATAATAGAAATTATGCTTCGAGTAGTACGATTTAAACATGAAATTACCTTGAAATCATTCAATTAGTTGTTGGCCATTGGCACAGAAATGCTGCATTTGCTTGCCAAGCAAATGTGAGCAGAAACATTCACTGATTATTTTTCTTTGACAGCAACAACTCTTCTACCTCTGAGAAATGGACATTGGGTCAGGGAGCCTTGACAACTGAGAGGTGAAGAGAGAAGTAAAGTGAGTTGTTCCATATTTTATTAATGGAAGGCAAAGAATTTACAGAAGTAGGGTAGTAAGTGAGTGCGAACTTGAATGATTTTGAGGTGATTTCAAGGTTGGACTCTTGATGCTCAAAGCCATAATTTCTCCTATTGATTGACAGTGAATTCACAGTTACTGACGGGTGCTGTGCTTCATCGTCAAAACCCAATCACTTTGCAAACTTTGTGTGCATATGAAGCAGAACCGAAGTATAAAAATGGAGAATTTGCATATCGCAATTCACATAATTGTCGTCTGCAGACCAAGCCCAGTCTGATGAAAAACCTTGAAATTATCAATTCAGACGCAAAATCGGAATGATTTTCATGCTTTCGTGGAATGCGTGTTCGACGAGAACGCCTCATTAATGTGAGTCTGCAAATTTGAGAAATTCAACCTCTCCATATTAGAGTAAGAAAGGTGAGGAGGTGGGAGCACACCTCATCGTACTTTCTGCCTCCTTTCCTGTATTCAGGAAACATTTGAGTGGCAATGACGTTGTCCACGTCCAATTATCGAGGTACCCCATGAGTTCGCTGATTACAAATTGCTGAACTTTATGCTTTTTATAGAGTAGTTAATGCTGCCGTGGAATATGCATATGGCGACATAGAAAATATATCACCGGATGCTGCCCTTAGATTATACCTTCTGGCACACAACCTCCAAAACAAAGCTCTCGTGGTTGGGTGCACGAAGTTTTTGTGTGGCAGGTGAGTGGTGAATAGAAGAAGCCAAAATTTCGGTGTCGTTTAGAAAATAAAATTTTTCTTGAAATATTGTAGGATTGAGTAGACAAATGTGAGTGAAGTCTGGTCAGCAGCCAACTTAATTAAGAATGGAGTCATTTACGCCATTCTGAATTGGAACAAACCCGGCTATGCCCTTGGGGCTTGTGTCTTTGTCTTACTCTTCAGCATCATCATCCAGGTGAATTATTTACAAGAATATCGGTAGAGTACTGATGAAAGAATAGAATTTGACTAAGAGCAGGCTAATTGAAATAAAACAGGGTGCAAAGTGGTATTATCTCTGAAGATTAGCCATGGGGGTACTGACCGATCAAGTTTTGAATAAGTTAGAAGTCGAAAAAGAACGCATAATTATTATAATTATTTCGTAGTAGTATAGCTGTTTAAGGAGACAATTTTGCAGATTGCCTAATGCAGACCATGAAGATTATAATAATTCCTTCTGATATATTTTAAGTAGACAAGGAATTTTTATTTTAGAGCCTGCTATATATGCTCTATTTCATGCGGACTTACGTCAGTTATCTGGCGGGTGGTCGTGGAGTGATCACATTCTGTAATTTCTGTCCGGAGAGCACCGATGAGGGTCAGCTGATCAATCGGGAGATCTCTGACCCAGAAACAAGCTCCGCGTTGGCGCCTACACCCAAATCTTACAACAGCCTCGAGTGACAATCACCATCGACATCGTCACAACCTTCACATATCTCTCATTTTGCTGCTTCTCATATTACCGCTGCGGACATCCGTCTAATGGAATATGTTGTTTAAAATTGGCATTTCTACTTGTTGCATTTGTGATTGCACTGAACGTCAATAGAATCTTCTTTTTCACTTCCTTCAAATGAGTCATTCGATATGTGTCTAAAAGGACATTTGGGTAGAAGCTGAGCCTTTCTTCAGTTGATCAATGATTAAGAAGCTAGGGAACATAATGTTCCCTCGTAAGACTGACAGTGCAAATGGTAGGAAATGTCTCGCACACTTGTGAGGAGAACCCATTTGCATTTACTCAAAGCGGCAAGATCGCTCTCTTCCAAGTATAGACAAAGAAACATACTAATGGTTACCTTTTTCCAATTATACTTACACCAAATTCTCGTTTACTCGTGAGGATTAACTGCATCTGATTCGGTAACAGCCCACACCGAGTTTATTTGACTGATAGAGAAATAGATGTCAATAAGTAGATGGTGGAAAGAAAACTTCAGTGTACTAACCATTCATTTCTTTGCACGTGCTTCAAACAGATGAGATGGTTGAGTTCTGTTGAAGAGGATACAGTTTAGAGAGAATTTACGAAACGTCACTTCGCTTTGCTGGCGTTTATCTGAATGGCATACAGTTTTGATGAAATGTGGGTTTGTTTTATAGCGCAGATGTTGATTACTTTGCGAGCCATGCACTTTGTCCCTGGCTCCACAAATAGCTGATCGGTCGGCTCTTCCGAACAAATTTTGTGATTTGGAGTAATTTCTAAGCTCAAGGCAAGTTTATGACTTTTCATGAGGTTTTGGAAGATGTCAAATTATAATTTTCTAGTGTCTGATTAGAAATCAACAGAGAAAAAGGAAATACGTTGAAATTTTCACTTTATTAAGCTTTCCAAGTCGGATTTCCGAATATTTGCAGTTTAATCCTCCGCGTTAGGAAATATATTATTCAGGATTTGTTCCATGACCACCCGAACAACTTCACGCCCTTCCAGTTTAGTCCAGTTAAAACAAGGCAACAGGATATTCACGGTTGGCTTATTGCTAAGGGCCATCAGGACTTCAACACTGAAAATGAATTTCTTCTTAGAAATAGACAGAAAGGATTACAGACATCAGCACGTAGTGTCAGCAACCCCATCTCCTTTTCCAATTGAAATGTCTTGCAATTGTAAAGCCCAAAAGGGTTGTTCTATTCTAGATCGGAAATCACTGAATGGCTGAATGTATGAAGAGTCATCTTTCAGCCCTCCTCCAGGTAGGTAAGCGCAACACATCTTCTTTAGTGAAGACATTCTTGTTTTCGCTACAGTGACAAATAGGATGTGGAGACTTATTGCTGGAAGGAAACGGACATTTCGGATGAAAACATATATCATCATATGCCGCTTCCATGGAAGTTGCAGTGGGGAACACCTTTTATGGAACAATGTAAAATTCAGCAGTTCTAGATATTTTGAATATCGAAATCCATCTTGCTGAGAGTATTCGAGATATTTCATGCAGTTTCAATGATAACATGTGATTTACTTGGATCCCCTTTACCATCACCTTTGCAATGTTAAGATACATGATTCACTGAAGTCGAATCACAACGTCTCCAATGGACTTGAGATATTTCACATGAGATTACGAAGACACAATCTACTTTTCAAAAAGAGCTTTCTTTAATGTGATTGACTGCTTTCAACGGAGAAGTATGAGCCACAAGTTCCACCCTTCAGGAAATGCGTAGTTTTGACTAACCAGTCTTCCTCGAAAGTTATTCATTTTAAACTGGTCGGGAGTGCTTAAGATTTCACATTTTAATTATTTTCCATTCGCGTAATACGAATAAAATCGGAGCTTGAGGTTGGCAGGCGGATCGGGGTGAGAAAGGGTAAACACTGAAGTATCACTTACCCGTTGAGGAGGAGTTACTATCACGCCTGAGGGAAACTGGTAAAAGGAAGAGACTATTAATCACCTTCCCGGGAAATTTGATGGATGAGTTGAGGCTGGCCTTGAAATACTCTGCTGTGATTGTTTGGTCTCCCAGCAGGCACTCAAGCCAATCACTGTGCAAATGGTTAGACTAGTGAAGGGCCAGAAGATGTGGGAATGAGCAAATCAAAACTGACAGTATTATGAAAAGTTGCCTATTTGCTTACTTCTACGTGTGGAGTGAAGACATTTCCTACTGCATTGCTTTCTATCAACTTCTATTAATTTATTAATATGTGCACTTAGTGAATGAGAGCGAACTTGAATAGTTCTAGGGTGATATCAAAGTCAAATTTGTGCTACTCAAAAGCCAATTTTCTTTCATTGACTGCTGGTGCTTTCTCTGTTGTTGGGTGGTGCAATGCGTCACCTTCAAAACTTCCTCACATTACACATATTACGCGCCTTTGAAGCAGAGCTGAAGTTTAAAAATAGAGAACTCGCAAGTCACAAACTAGTCGTTTGCAGATCGAGCGTAGTCTTATGAGCAGAATTGAAATTTTCATCCCAGACACAATCTCGGAATGCTTTTCGCAATTCCGTGGAATGCGTGTTCGATGAGAACGCCTCGACATTTTCATTAATGTGAGTCAACGAATTTGAGAACTTTTAAGTTCTCGTCAGTAGACTGAGGAATGTGAAGAGGTGAGTGCACAAATTATCGTGCTTTCAGCCTCGTTACTTTTATTTGAGAAACATTTGAGTGAGAATGATGTTGTCCATCTTGGATTGCCGAGGTTTTCCCTTGAGTAAGCTGTATGGAATCAGCTTAGCATTCTGGCTTTCATAGCGTTGTTAATACTGCCGTGGAATATGCATATGGCGGTATAGAAAATACATCACCTGAGGCACCCGTCAGATTATACGAGTGCACGAAAATTGTGTGTGCCAGATAAGTGATAAATTGAAGGGACCAAAATATCGGCATTGTTAAGATGATTAAAGGAACCTTGAAATATTGTATGATTGAGGAGACAAATGTGAGTGAAATCTGGTCAGCAGCCAATACAACAAAGAACGAAGTTCTGATTGGGTGTGTGCACCTCTGGTGACGATGAACTGGGAGATGTTTATGACATCTTGACTTTTCCATGTGACCACAGAGATAAAAGGCATGATGAGCCTCCTTGGATGTCCTCGAATAGCACAGGAGTCGGCGACATCGAATGTGGAAGCTCTATTAGAGTGGAGGAATGCGTCGAGAGATGATGAAGTACGAACAGCTCCAAAGAGATTGGTGTAGCTTGTGAAGGAAATTTTTGATTTTTAAAAGGTTACTTGCTTAGGGCTTAACGTCTTAAAAGATACAACCGAACACTTCCTCGCCGATGCCTTTTTCTTCCATTGGACCTGGGAGTCAAATTTCTTCATCACGTCCACGTACATTCCACAGCCAATCACGTAGAAGGTGGGGCATAACAACGCCAATCGACAGTGGAAATTGTGATTGTGAAATCAACCAAAAATAATCACCAATGTCTGCTCTCATTTACTCTCCGAATCTGTCAATTGAAGGAAGAATATTCACCTCCAGCGTTGAATTTGTCAAAATATTGTCCACAATAAAGCAGAGGATGTGTTGGAGAAGCGAATGAAATTTCTCCTCTCAACAGACTACGCAAATGAACCAGTTTTCATGATAAATGCGATTTAGATTGGCTCACTTCCACTTTTCCTTCTTCCCCTTCACTGCCCTAATCATATACAAAGCGATTGAGAAAATGGAAAAGGAAGACACTTTTGAATCCTCTCCCAAATAATTAAGCAGATGAGTTAAGGTTGCTTTAGACACATTCCGTCGTGACCGTTTGACCTCACAGGTGCTAATTATCCCAATCACTGAATAAATGACTTGACGAATGAAGGGCAAGAAGGAGAAGTGGGAATGAGCAAAGCAAAACTGACTGTATTGTGAGAACTCCTTCATCGACAGGACCTCTGCTTTATTTCGGTTAGTATTTTGACAAATACTGTGTATGAGGTGGGAATTGTTCCTTCTATAAATAGATAAACTTAGAAAATGAGTGCAAAATTTAATGATTCTGAGGTGATTTCAATGTTGGACTCATGATACTCAATGCCACAATTTCTACTATTGGTTGGCAGTGAATTCTCAGCTACTGGATGGTGCAGTACCTCATCGTCACTTTGCAAACTTTGTGTACATTTCAAGCAGAACCGAAGTACAAACATGGAGAGTTTGCATATCGTAATTCACATAACTGTCGTAGACAGACCAAACGCAGCCTGATAAACAACCCTGAAATTATCAATCCAGACGCAAAGTCGAATTGCTTCTCACGCTTTCGTGGAATGTGTGTACGACGAGAACACCTCGATATTTTCATTAATGTGATTCACCAAATTTGAGACATTCAATCTCTCCGTATCAGACTAAGGAAGGTGTGGAGGTGGGTGCACACCTCATCGTGCTTTCAGCCTTCTTTCCTGTATTTAGAAAATATTTAAGCGGCAATGACGTTGTCCACGTCCAATTGTCAAGGTTGCCCATGAGTGAGCTGATTACAATTTGCTGAACCTTATGCTTTCGAAAGAGTATTTAATTCTGCCGTGGAATATGCATACGGCGGCATAGATTATATTATCATATTCTGGCACACAACCTCCAAAACAAAACACTCGTTGATGAGTGCACGAAGATTTTGTGTGACAGGTGAGTAGTAAATTGAAGAAGCCGAAAATGTCCGCGTGGTTTGAATGATAAAATATGGTTTGTGAAATATTATAGGATTGAGGAGATAAATGTGAGTGAAGTCTGGTCAGCAGCCAACGCAACAAAGAATGAAGTTCTGATTGTGGTGTGTGCACCTCTGGTGGCGAAGAACTGGGAGATGTTTAGGACATCTCGACTCTTCCATATGAATACGGAGATAAAAGACATGATGAGCCTCCTTGGTTGTCCTCGAATGGCACGGGAGTCAGTAAAATCAAAAGTGACGGCACTATTGGAATGGAGGAATGCGTTGAGAGATGATGAAGTACGAACAGCTCGCAACATTGCATTCAGGGACATAGTCTCACTCCTGAAAATTCAATATACGCCTGACTTTATCACGGATCTCTTTGTGGAGGGCATAGACATTCCCGTAGAATGGAGGTTTGTCTAAGTGCCTCTATAAGCACATGCATCAGAACGCTCAATTTTTCCTTAAATCACTTTATTTCCAAAACTACAGCAAAATCGTTTAATTACGGATTGTACCAGGAAGGCACCGCTCACTGCGCCTCAGACGATAAAGACACTGAATTATGGCAGAGCACCACCTACAGCCACACAGAGATTTCAGAAAAGTACATGTGTCATCACCACGTGACCCATAAATGCACCTGAGTAATTTGTTTTTCCACGTTAAGCTGATGGAATATTGAAGAGGACATTTCATATAAGTATGTGGACGACATGATTTCACGTGATGACGCCTCCCTCCCATTTTCACATCATTCACATATTCGACCAGTTGCAAGGACAATTTAGGCTTATTTGGAGAAGTTTGTGAAAGATATTTCGTCGATTTGTAGTAGGTGCCCGGCAGAGAGACTGAAACCTGGAAAGAAACAACCCATTGCTTCCTCCTCGATGAGTAGGTTCATTTTTGTTTCAGATTGTTTTCGTTTTTCATCAAACGTCAAATTCTGTCTTTCCCTTTTTGTGTTGAGAAATCAGGAAATACTTGCAACATTTGAGTATGAAGCAAACGCCAAACGTGTGTGTATTCTGAATGCCGAATGTACTGAAGTAGAGATAGAACGCCAATTGGCTCTCAGAGGATACACGAATATTTTTACATTTCAGAGTGATTTCCTCCAACTTCTTGCTTTTTATTGAATAAGAGAAATTGTGAGTACTTTTATTCTCCGACAATAGACAAATTAGCTTTTATCGGCGATTATCTAAGTGAAAATAAACCTGGCTCAAGAAGAGTTGACCTGATGGATGTCTCGACAGGTCAACTGTTATCTCTTCCAGACATGATGAACGCCATTTGCTCCCCAGTTTGCGTAGGAATTAAAAATGAAATTGTTCTTTCTTTGCCTTTGGCACTGAGATGCTTTAGGACTGTTTTTCGAATGAAATTTTCGAGGCTGCTTCAGGAAGGCGGGTTATATTTTAATTTTTACTTATCGATGGTCATTTTGTCACTGTGTGGACTAAAGAGAGTAAAAGAGTTTCTGCCTCCTTGTAGATGGTCGATTCTACCACCCATGATTGAAGAAATATGGTAGTAAGCTGCCATGACCATTCCAGATTCTGGCGTCTTGGCCATTGGTGGAATTGTAAGGATCCGATTACCTCTCCTCTCCACAGAGTTGCTGACGCAGCGGTCAGGTGAAGTAGGAGGTGGAGGAGGCGAGAAGTGGCTATGGCTTCCCTACACTCCAATGAATAAAGAACACGTTGATTTTCATCTCGCTGTTTATTTCCAAGGGAGAGTCTACGTTGTTGGCTGTGGAGAAAAAGTGAACGTGACGGAGATGCTACACGTGGCAGCAGGCGGTCAGTGGACCTCCTTGACTTTATGCAGTCTACGCCAATGTGATATTTAAAATTTTTCATTTCAATCGATTAAGTCATTATTTAAATTGTATTATTTTTTTCAAGGTCAACCAAATTTGCTTTTTTATTCAGTATTTTAGTAAATCAAGTAATTATCTTGAAATTCTCTGCCAATTTACTTAGACTCACTATTTTATTGCCTCCATTTCACTCGCTCCACTGTCCGGTTTCTATTTATTCGATTGAAGTGGATAACGACCCGAAGGTAGGTTTGTTGGAGAAAGGTCCTTATTCTCTCCTTTCAATCTGGTTGATTTTACATCTTTTCTCTCTTTCTTCCGTCTTAGCGACGGCTTGCTCTTTGGAGAAAAAGGAAATATTTTTGTGCTTGGAAGTTGATGACAGTTCATTTAAAATGATCGATTCACCGAAATGCACGCAACCATCACTTCTTCATGAAAAAAGTTCTTTTCTTGGGTGCTAATTTCCTGTTAATATCTTTCATGAACATGAAGTATTTATGAAATAATAGATTTAAACTTGAATAAATGTGTGCAGGTGACATTTTCAACAAAATATTCGTTCTACGTTGCTTTGCCTTATCCCAAACTGATAGAAGCAGTTGGTCTTTGTGCGGAAGAGCAGTTGGCCTTTTGCAAAGTCTTTGTTTCCTGTTTGATTATGATAGATATCGTCGTGAACTCTACAGAATGTGTTACACTTTGCCATTCTACGCAGAATACCGTAACCGACTCTTGAATTCCCTAAGACATTGCACCAGTTACAAACACGCCCCGACAGCACCTCAATACAAAACCACCCAAACCACGATATCACCACAAGACGCACGTCGTCGTATCGATTGGTCGATGCATACAATGCGCCGTTTACAACCCAAATGTAAATCAGGCGGAATTAACAGAAACAGGATTTAGAAGGTGGAAAATAATATTTTCTTATACGTAACACAATTACTCCCAGATAATTGACCATCAGGTCGGTTAGGTCTAGCCAGGATTATTTGTAGAGATTAGTAGGGAAGAAGTTCTTTTGATGGGGTATTCATTAATATTATTGTTAGAGAGGACACGACGCATAATCCACAGTCAATGAGTGATTTGGGATCCAAACGAAACTGTCCAACTGACACACACTCGAACACTCGCGCTCGTCATCTTATCTGCTCATACTCTTCACTCACATAAGGTAATAATATCAGAGGGGGAAAGTGGTTTTACGTAGGATAATTGCATGAGGAATCGAAAGAGAATCAAGGAAACGGAAGGGTGTAGTGTCACACAACAGGGCAATTAATCTCTGAACAAGTTGGTTTGGTGGGCAGAATTAACGGCCTTAAGGTAACAAACACAGACCTTTAGAATTTCCTAAGTTGTTTTCCTAATTTTTCCTCGAGAACGTGGTAGAATTCGATAGAAGGTGTTGTCGATTAGAACCCGAGCCGAGAGGTAAAATGAGAGAAACTGTTCATCTCTACTATTTACCTACAGTTTTCTATTTCGACGCCCATTGGTTAGCTTTAATCAGCAAAATGTTGATTACCTTGAGCGTTCAATCATACATCTGAAGTAGTGCAGGGGTATCATCTACTTATCCAGAAAGCATGGCAGATACACTAATTTCTCGAGAAGATAGAATTTTTGAGAGTCCAATGCCAAACGATTAAATCTATCAGATCCATTCTCTCCATGCGAGCGTGCAACACTCGCTACACGCAGTTCGATGAAGCTGTTGTTCATAACCATCGGTGTAGTACTTTGACTTATTAGAAGATTTCCAGTACCCTTGGCAACACCTCTGTACTATTGCGGCTTCTCTGCTTTCTATTACTGAAATAAGGAACAACACAGATGAAATAGCATCATTTCGCCCATTCGCTTCTGCTCCCAGTGAACCATATAGAAAAAGACGATCTCAAATGTCAGAGCCATATCATTTTTTCTTGCGATAAACCAACCAAACTGCTTATTAATTCCATCCAGCTCTCTACCTCCACTTCGATCCGTCTTCCATGCACTACTTCACCTCAATCGAATTTCCTTCGTTTTACATCGCCCCCACTTTGAGTTGCACTCTGCCATTTGGACTTGATTTCAGTTGACTAGTCACAAAGCTGCTGCTGTCTTTAGACTTAACCACTACATACATTTGCCTCCCTATGCATTCCCTTCCACCCTTTGAGAATGACATTCTTCAAGCCTGAAAGAGTTATTTTATTCTCAACAACCTACTAGGTAATATTTAATAGCTTTTATTGAAATGAGGCAATTCGATGATCCTTATATAGGAATCAGATGTCACCATTTGCAAGTTTTACAATTTCAAATGGTAAATGGTAGAACTTAATGAATCAGAACCAGAAGCTGGCCCTTTACTGGCTTCTGTTTGAATGGCATTCAAATTTGATGACATGCAGGCTCGTTTTATTGGGAAGATGGCAATTCCTTGGCAATTCATGCTCTTTGTCCACGGTTGCACCAATGACTGATTAGTCGTCTCTTTCAAAAGTAAATTGGCATTGGAAGTAATTTCTAAACTCAAGACGTGTCCTTATGACTTTCCTTGAACTTTAGGAAGATATCAAATTGAAAATGGCAAGTGACTGATTAGAAATTAACTTTGGAAACGATATAATTTAAAATTTTTACTTAATTGCCTTTTCCAAACAAAGACAAGGTAGCAGCAAACAGGAGCAAACGAGAGTTCCAAAAGGAAGCACTAAGAGTTTTGTTGGACAGAGTAGACTAAGAGAGAGAAGGGGAGGAGAAGAGATGTGAGTGAAGGGTATGAGTAGATAAAATGACGAGTTTGAGTGTTCCACTGTGTGTCAGCTGGACAGTTTCGTTTGAGTCACTTAGGAAGGCGAGACAGGCGAAGAGTGTGCGCTATTAAGCTAATCTGAGATAACTTATAGTTACCAGATACGCCGAGTTAAGTTACGACGAAGAAGGCAGGAATTAATGAACCGGAATCAGAAGCGAATTGTAAAATTGAGAAGTAATTCAAATTCTTTAAAGGGATGGCGCTTCAACTTTGACCTTTTGTGAATGAAATATATTTACTCAACGACAAAAGAACGATGAGATTTATTACTGATGCGAATTTCGTTTTCTTCCACGAACGTCGACATGCATTCGGTCTTCAAACTGGAGCGGAAATATTATCACAATTTCATTCAGCCCAACTCTTCCACCTCACCACTTCGTCATCTCCCCAAATCACTCACTGACTGTGAATTATGCATCTTGCCCTCTCTAATAATTAAATTGATGAATATCGCGTAGAAAGAACTCCTTCCCTACCAGCTTTGTCACTGACTGTAAACTGATATCTCGCCTTTGTAAAATACGCGCATTGTATTCTTTCTAATAACCAAATGGATGAATATTGATGAAAAAGAACTCCTTCCCTTCTAATCTCCACAAATAATCCTCGCTAGACCTCACCGAACTGATGGCCAATTATCTGGCAGTCATAGTTAAATGGTAAGAAATGCTTGTCAAATTCTTCAACAGAGGTTGAACCTACCCGAAGACAATCCACCTAAATATCTCGTTGTAAACTTAAGGAGGTGGAGCTTCAATTGCAAAATACTCTCACGGAAATGAACAAACGTACTGAATTAGAGTGCGTGGATTCCACGATTATTTTCACTTCCATTAATTCATTCAAAAATTCCCTTTCTCTCTAATTAAAAAGCCCGAGTCTATTTGAAGTGTTTCCAGGAATTTACTTTCCATAATTCCTCCCAAATTGGCGCTTATATGTGTTACTTTTTCAATCAAAAGACGAAGAATGACCAACTGCTCCTCTGTAGCAGGAATTCTTATCAGTTTGAGATAAGGCAAAGCAACGTAGAACGAATATTTTGTTGAAATTGCCACTCTCATACATTTATTCAAGTTCAAATCTATTATTTCATAAATACCTCGCATTCGTGGAAGATATTAACAGCAAATCAGCACTCAAGAAAAGGCCTTTGTTCACGAAGAAGTGATGATTGTGTCCATATCGATGCTTTCATCATTTTAAATGAACCGTCGTTATATTCGCGACAGGAACAAATTTCCTTTTTCTCCATTTAGCAAGCTGTTGCGGAGAGAGGAGAAAGAGAAAAGATGTAACAATCACCATATTGAAAGGAGAGAACAAGGACCTGCCTCCAACAAACTTACTTTCAGGTCGCTATCCAGTTCAACCGAACAAAGACCAGGCGTACCAAAATCTGTACAAAATATAATGAAGCAGAAGTGAGGGCATAATAACTTAATTTATCATAATTCTGAATGAATACACAAACGTTCAGTTGACCTTGAAAATATTAATTCAAATTTGAATAATAATTAAGTGAGTTGAGAAGGAAAATGCGAAAAATTGAACAATTAACTAACAATGCACAAATAATTCATTGCCAACTCTCGCCATTGATTTGACGCGAAGGCGTTGACGGAAGAAGTTCAAGGAGGTCCACTGACCTGCTGCTTCCACGTCTAGCATCTCCATCGTGTCTACGTACTCTCCATAGCCTACAACGTAGACTCTTCCTTGGAAATAGACAGCAAGAGGATGACCACTATGTTGGTTATTCATTGGAGCGTAGGGAAGCCATTGCCATTTCTTGCCTCCTCCGCCTCCTCCTTTACCAGACTGCCATGTCAGCAACTCTGTGGAGAGGAGAGGTAATTCGTTGCTTCCAATTCCACCAATGAACAAGACGCCAGAATCTGGAATGTTGACAGCGGCACACCACAATCTTTCTTCAATCATGGGTGGTAGAAGCGACCATCTACAAGGAGGCAGTAACTCTTTAACTCTAAAGACTATCAAGTGACATAATGACCAACGGAAAATAAAAATTAAAATAAAACTGGCCTTCCCAATGCGGTCTCGTAAACTTCCTTCGAAAAGCGGACGGGATAGTCCGATTTTAAGCCGTGACCAAAGATAAAAATTTCATTTTCAGATGCTAAACCCACTGGAAAGCACTTGGCATTTATCATATCCGGAAGAGATGACACTTGACCTGACGAGAGATCCATCAGGTCAACCCTTTTTGAGCCAGGATTGTTTTTACCTCGCAAATCACCGATAAAAACTAGTTTGTCTAATATCGGAGGAGAAAAGTATTCACTATTTCTCTTATTTAATAAAAAGTAAGGAGGAGAGGAACTCACCTTGAAATGTAAAAACATTCGTGCATTCTCTTTCAGGTAATTGGCGTTCAATCTCCACTTCAGTACATTCCGGGTTGAGAATACACACCCGTGTGGCATTTTTTAGAGGACCAAATATTGCAAGTCTTTCCTGGCTTCTCAATACAAAATGAAAAGGACACAGAATTTAATGTTTAATGTAAAATGAAAACAAACTGAAACGTGAACGAACATACTCAAAGGATTGTCCTTTCACTTCAGTGGAAGAAGAAGGCATCGAGGAGGAAGCGATCTGGTGTTTCTTCACAGTCTTCCGTGCCTCTGCGAGCCACCTCCTACAAATCGACAAAAAATCTTTCACGAACTTCTCCAAATAAACCCAACGATGGCCTTTCAACTGGTCGAATATGTGAATGATGAGGAAATGGAAGGGAGGAATTATCACTTGACATCATGTTGTCCGCAAAGTAATTTGAAATGTCCTCTACAATATTCCACTAGCCTAAAGTGGAAATACGAACTACTCAGGTGCATTCACAGACCCAGTCATGATTGCACAAGTACTTCACTGATATCTCTGTGCTCTACCACAATTCAGTGTTTTTATCGTCTTGGTGCTGCAAGCGGTGCTATTCCTGGTGAGTTTTCTGTAAATTTCACATACAGAAATGATTCATTTAAAATTAATCAATTTAACACAATTTGAGGATAATGATGCGGGTGTTTATGGAGGAATTTAAACAAACCTCCATTCCACGGGAATGTCTATGCACTCCACGAAGAGATCGGTGATAAGGTCGTCGGTATCTTGAATTCTCAGAAGTGAGACCATGTCTCTGAATGCAGCAGTTCGAGCTTGTACTTTATCATCTCTCGACGCATTCCTCCAATCCATTAGTACCTTCACTTTCCATGTCGCCGACTCCTGTGCCATCCGAGGACAACCAAGTAGGCTCATCATGCCTTCTATCTCCGTATTCACATAGAACAGCCGAGATGTCCTAAACATCTCCCAGTTCATCGCCACAAGAGGTGCACACACCCCAATCAGAACTTCGTTCTTCGTTGCGTTGGCTGCTAACCAGATTTCCCTCACATTCATCTCCTTAATCCTGAAATATTTCAAAGATCATTTTATCCTCTAAATGACTCCGAAATTTTCGGCTTCTTCTATTCACCACTCACCTGTCACATAAAAAATTCGTACACCCATCCACGAGGGCTTTGTTTTGGAGGTTGTGTGCAAGAAGATATAATCTGAGGGCGACCTCCGGTGATATATTTTCTATGCCGCCATATGCATATTCCACTGCAGAATTAACAACTCTATCAAAGATAAGGTTCAGCTAATTGTAATCAGCTCACTCATGGGGATACCTCGACAACTGGACGTGGACAACGTCGTTGCCACTTAAATGTTTCCTGAATACGGGGAAGGAGGCAGAAAGCACGATGAGGTGTGCACCCACCTTCTTACCTTTCTTTGTCTAATAAGATAAAATTGCATTTCTCAAATTCGCTGACTCACATTAATGAAAATGTCCAGACGTTCTCCCCGAACACGCATTTCACGAAAGCGTGAGAAGCAAATCGACTTTGTGTCTGGATTGACAATTTTACGGTTGTTCATCGGGCTGCTTTTGGTCTGTTGACGACTGTTTTGTTAATTGCGATATGCGAACTCTTCGTTTTTATACTTCGGTTCTGCTTCATATGCACATAAACTTTGCAAAGTGTTTGGGTTTTGACAACGAGGTTCTGCACCACCCAGTAGCTGACAATTCACCGTCAATAAATAGCTGAAATTTTGGCTTTGTTTATTATGAGTTCAATCTTGAAATCGCCCTAAAATCACTCAGGTTTGCATTCATTTACATTCAGAATTTGTCAAAATGAAGCAGATAATATGGTGGATGAAGAAATTTTAGAAATATCTCCTCCATTACGGAGTACGTCAATAGACGAGTTCTCACAATGCAGTCGGTTTTGATTTGTTCATTCCCACTTCTCCTTCTTGCCCTTCATTCGTCAAATCATTTGTAAGTGATTGGCATAATTAGCTGCTGTGAGGACAAATGATCGTGACGGAGTGTGTCCAAAGCAATCGTAACTCATCTGCTTAATTAGTTGGGAGAGTATTCAAAGTGTCTTTCTTCCTCCAGTTTCTCAATCACTTTGCAAATGGTTAGACCAGTGAAGGGTAAGAAGGAGAAGTGGAAGTGGGGCAAGCTAAATCGCCTGTATCATGAAAACTGGTTCATTTTCGTAGTCTGTTGGGAGGTGAAATTTCATTCGCTCCTCCAACACATCCTCTGCTTTATAACGGACAATATTTTGACAAATTCAACGTAGGTGGTGAATAATCTTCAATTAACAGATTCAGACAGTAAATGGGAGCAGACTGACGTCAAAGTCACAATTCCTACTATTGGTTGACGGTCTCTTCCCTGTTTATTGGTGCTATTATGCCTCACCGTCTGGGTAGTCGGCTGTGTATAGTACGTGGACGTGATGGAGATGCTGGACGCTGCAGATGGGGGTCAGTGGACCTCCTTGCTCTCTTTGTCAACTCCTTTGCGTCGGTTTGTTAGTTAACGAATGTATTTTTAAATGTTTCATTTCTTTTCAAAATTGAATCAAGGACAAATTAATGTATGTTTCTTATCCATTCATGTTTTTACTGAAAACAACAGAAATAAATTCTTGAATATTCGTGCTTCTTTAATGTGAGAAGAACAGAAAGAGATGAAAGGAATCAATTGCATTCTGTGATAGTTAGAATGGAAATTCTTGTGTCTCAACCTACCACGGCGTTGCTATTTCAGCACATTTGACCGTGGGGTTAACGGAGCTTTTTAATCCCTTTACAAAACAGCTTACACTTGCCTGATACCCGATAATTCAACAATAAATATTTCCCATGATTACTTCATATGTGCTCCCCAGGAGAAAGTGAGCACCATAAAAGGGCACATAAAGGGAGCAGTTTTGCTGTACTTCAGAATGTGGTGAATGTATCCCTCTTTGCTCTTTCCAAAGAAGAATTGATTTTAGAGAATGACAAAAGTGGAAATGGAGTATGGAAAATGGGGAATCAACGCTCTTCTAGCTTGTAATATCTCCTCAGTGAAAGAATGTTTGTTTAGGAAATAGAAAATAACTCAAATTACATTTCAGATCAAAATCAATACCCAAATGTTAACTTAAAGGGTTGATTCATTTGAGCATTCGATCATATATCTGAAATAATCCAGAAGTATCAACTACTGAGCCAGGACGTGTGGCAGGTACAACTCTAGTACCGCAATTAACGTTCTCCAATTTCGCCTTGTTAATTGTTTTCAATAAGAGAAGCCTTCCATAAGATGAGAAGCAGAGCTCCTACTTTTTGTTTCACCTTATTTGTCCAGATATCAATTTTCCATCGCTAAATAAAATATGCAAATCGTCTTGGAGCTACTATTGGAAAAAGAATAATGTTGGAAAGAGAAAAGTTTTCAATTACCACGAAATTCCATGTAATATACATTGGCCGCTCCCGAATTAGTTTGTTAATTTTATATTGGTGATATCAGTTTTCTACTTATATTATTTAAGTAGACTCGGATATGACATATATATTTGATTCAGCTTAATATTTGGTGATAGAATTGGGGAGAATTAGAAACTGAAAATGTTCGTGAAATGCATTGTTCATGGCCTCTCTCGAGGGCTGATATACTTACTAATGGGAGGTGATTTATCTCCCCCATGAGCACCTTCCCTTTATTACTTTTTAATATTTAAGTGGAAATGAAATAAAGAGAAAGCAGCTTGATAACTAAAACGAGACACAGGTTGCTCATTGCTTCCCATCAGTTATTTTGGGATTTTATAGTTCAATCGTCCTAACTGGAACTGCTTGACTATGCAATGCCACAAGAATTGTAGCCTTATTTTAAAGGGCACTTGGGAGAAAGACAAGAGAGATCGCATTATTGGAAGCATGAAGCAATACCAACAAGGAGGAGGAATTTTCAGACGCTCTTGTTAGGTTGTGTTACCAAGTTCCCATTCATCTGATCTATGCGCATTGTACAGATGAAGACTAAGCTTCCGTCTGAAATAAAATTCCACTCAATTTTTCACTACCCATTAATGAAATAATTAAATATGCTCCGTTCAGAAGCAGATGAATAGACACAATATATTTGAAGTTGGAGAAATGGTTTCTTCGCAATCTCTTGGTCTTGGAACTTGCATTTCACACATTTCCTAATCGAGGAATCGGATTCTATTCTACTCTCCGATCTTTGCTCCAAATGAAACAATTCGGTGAAAGGATTTCGTGCATAATTTGGACACGGAAAATTGTAAATCAAAGCTCTTTTGCATGATTTGACCATCTATTTGAAAAAATTAACAATTAATATGAAAATTAAATTTTCTCTCCCACCACCACCGACATTTCATGTTCGTCACCCCTTCAGACCTCTTCTGCATACACCCGTCCCTCTATCTCGTACTGGCACTATTCGGTTTTTAGTGACAATTTTCATTACACCCGGGTCCTACTTAAAGCAACTCAGATGCTTTGTGTGCGTTTAGCAATTTTGCGATAAGTCTAAAAGCCGGCGCTCCCAAGTTTTACCTTACCATCTCAACAACTTCAGCTGCCTTCTAAGGTTTCCCAAGGCACAATTCAGGCTGCATTCCTTCGGTTTCGACCAACGTGAGGGTTAACACGAGGTTCCCTTTTACATATCCTGACTTTCATCCAAAATGCGTGTTGGATGGCGTCAAACGTGGTGGCAGTACAAACTCTGCCTCCTATTAGAATAAAATGTCCTATTAACTCAACTTTTTTAAATTTTTAACTGAAGCCGTAGAATAATTTAGACTTGTACATAGGAAAAGATGACAGATGTTGCAGAGATATCCGACAAAGCAAAGGGAGTAAAGATCACTTCAACTGCCTCCTCAGCAGCTTCACAAACTTGTCTTAGCTTAGCTTACAATGCTTTCGCTTTCCAACTTGGGAGGCCCAAGGTTTCTCAATCCCCTCGAGAATTTCGTTTATCTCTGATTGACGATTGTTTAAGTCAGACATCCTGCAAGATCTGCGGTGGTCTAAGATACAATTATGCATATAAATAAAAGGGGGAATCAAGAGGACCCCCCTCGTTACTGAATTTCGCCTGTCTTTCGAAGCAAACACTTCGTCCCATATTTAACAAAACACTATTGATGACTTAGTCATTTAAATCTCCCTTACATTTCCTGTCTCTACTCTATGCTCGCATCAAGTCCCTCTCACGTTGACAATTTTGTGAATGTTATTTAAGGTTCTGGAGGTCTACCTCAGAGATTGGGAGGATAATTAAAATCTTGGACGAAGTGAATTTAAATATTATAAGTCAAAATACATTTCATTACAGGCAAAACATCATTCACGAGAATTTTTCACATTTTAAGACCACCAATTTGGGAGTTACGAATAGTGCGGTTGCCAAGTTGTGATCAATCACTGGCCATTTATACCTCCGCATACAAGTGAAATTGACTTCATTCATGACGCTTTCCGGGTTGAGCCGGGTCATGAAAATGACAAATTAATGAAACACAATTTGGGGAAGCATAATGACGAATGGAAGGCGTAGGTCTGAACAGACTTTAATTTGAGCCAGCAATTGACTTGATTTACAGTCCTTCTTATTTCCAACACCTACGCCTACGAAGGACTTCTTCAAATGTACAAATGACGTTTTCACTATTTCACTAGTTGCATGGCCTTCACTCTAGACGTTTATGATTCAACCAGCTGGTGATGAGTGTTTTATTTCAGGTAAGAAGAGTATTCACTTGTAAATGCCTACCATGAACAAGTTTGTGGATTTAATCAACTCATTTGTACCCCGTGTCACTCTTGTCTTCCATTTTGAAATCTTCCAAAAGGGACAACAACGATGCTGCTCCTTTAAACTTAACGGATTTGGGTTCACGCTTTCTTCTGAAATCAGGCGAACTTCAAGTGATTGAGATTGAGAGAGTGAAGTGGAGCGCTAACTTACAAGTTTAGAAGTGCACTCGCTCACCTTGACGGTTAAGTTGCGATCTAATGCTCTTGAAATCGCATGGATTGGAGTTGAAAACCTGAAGAGACCCCTAACCACATGCATGAAGTGGGGGAAGGATGAAGACAGTTGAAAGCGTAAAACCTGTAAAATGGGTGGTATCTCACTCCTTCATAAGGATCATTGAGGTACCTTATTTTAACAAGAACGATCAATAAACAGCATCTTCAACGACGGTCAAACCAGATCATGAGGAATCATTTGGCATCGGACAATCAAAGAGTCTATCTTTTCGAGAAATTGACGGAACTGCCATCCGTGCTGGATCAGGAGCTGATACCTCTGCACGAATTTCAAATGACTACTAGAGGAATTTACGTTTGCTTGCTCCTATCAAATTAACCTCGAAATGTATTATTTGCCCCAACAAAAGACAGAGGATGACCAGTTGCTCCTTTGTGGCATACATTTATTTTGATTTAACTTTAACATCATTATAAATGACGCACATATATGGAGAATGTTAATAGGAAATCGGCACTCTGTAAAGGACTTTGTTCATAAAGACGTGATGGTCGAACTCAATTCACTGATTTCCTATTTCGAATTGAATCGTCGTTAGCTCTACAAGAGAGCTAAATTTCGAGATTCCCTTCCTCTCTCCTAATTTAATGTGTTGTGCCTAAGTAGGGAGAAAAGAGAAAAGATGCGGATGACCACCAGAATGAAAGAAGTGAATTAGTACTTGTGTCTCTTAACCTTACCTTCGGGTCACTTTCCAGTTCGATGAAATAAACAGAAGGTGGATCGCAAAGACAATCTGCACAAAACAAAACGAAACAAAAGTGAGGAGAATTGATTTCTATTGTTATAGGGACACACTGAAATAATGAATTTAAGTAAACAAACATTTCTTGAAAATTTATTTGAACTGCTAAAACGATGAATAAAAAATACACATTATTTGACCATAGAGGTAAAATTTTAATTAAATTTTGATTAATTCTTTCTTGGTGTGAGAGAGAAAATTAACACAATTAGTTAATTAACATGCCTCGTACAAACAATTGATTGCCAACTCTCGCCATTGCATCTACGAGAAGGCACTTGGCAGAGGAGGGACCGAAGTAAGCCAAGGAGGTCCATTGACCGCCTGCTTCCACGTCCACCATTTCCATCGACTCCACATATTCCCCGCGGCCAACAACGCTGGCTCTCATTTGGAAATAAACAGCAAAAGGAAAACCACAGTGTTCTTCATTCATTGGAGGGAAAGCACACAATTGGCATTTCTTGCCTCCCCTCCTCCTCCTCCTCCTCCTCCTTCTCCTCCTCCATCACCCGACCACGCGTCAGCAACTTCGTGGAGTAGAGAGCCACGCCCTTCCTTTCCACTCCACCCATGACCAAGATGCCGGAGTCTGGAATGTTGACAGCAGCACACCATTTTCTTTTTTCTATCATGGGTGGCAGAGGTGACCAACTGGAAGTAGGCAACAACTCTCACTCTCTATCTTAAACACCATCAACGATGATGGAATGATGACCAACGGAAAGGAAAATTAACAAAAACCTCGTCTTCCTGAAGCTGACTCATAAGCTTCTCTACAATAGACGGCGGGAGCGTTCCACCGAGAATCGGTAAAGACGAAAATTTCGTTTTCAGTTGCCACGCAAGCGGGCCGCTGTCTGGCGTCTATCAAATCCGGAAGAGGTGACACTCGACCCGTCAATGGATCCATCGAGTCAACTCTACTTGGCAGATGATTACATCCACTCTCCCAACCACCGATGAAAACCAGATTGTCTAAAAATAGAGGAAAAACAATTCCTCATTTTCTCTATTTAATAAAACAATCAAGGAACCACGAGGAACACACATTGGAATGCAACAACGCGCCAACATCTCTGCCTCGCAGTTTGACTTCAGTCTCCACTTCGGAGCATTTTGCGTTGAAAATATTCACAACAGTATCGCCATTTTGATGTTTAAGTATTGCAAGTCTTTCCCCATCTCTTCACACCGAAGCGAAAAACGCAAAATTTAAAATTAAATGTACTGGGGGAGATATTTAGTCCCTTCCTCCACCACAACGTCTGCTTTCGATCCGATTTTATTCGGACAAAATCTACGTGTGGGGTGAGTAGTTTTCCTTCTCAAATATTTTGCCTCCACTTATTGTCAATTTTCATTTCTCTATTAATAGATACACTTGGTAAATGAAAACGATTTGAATGATTTAAAGGTGACTTCAAGGTTAAATTCGTGCTAATTAAAGCTACAAGCACCTTCATTGACTGACGGTGGCTCCTCTGTCTTCGAGTGGCGTAATGCCTCACCTCCAAAACACAACTGCACGCCACATTTTACACGCCTTTTAAGCAGAACTGAGGTTACAAATGAACATTGGTACCTGACAATTCACGTAATTTTTAAGGTGATTTAAATTTGAATAATGATGCAATCAAATGAAAAGGAAAATGTAAAAATCGAATGTGAAATATTACATGTTTAACTATGCATTTCAAGAGGATGAATGATGTTCTTCTAAAACATGGGCAAAGAAAAGACAGAATTTTACTGCATAGAATAGAATCTCTTTAATGAGTGTGGAGTTGACAGCGCCACAACGGCTGTCAGATTGGATACAGCGCGCACCAGAAAATTCTGGAAAGTGTAGACGTGATACCCAAGAACTGCCAGAGAACGTATCACATTCTCAATGAGTCATAACTGGCAAAGTTTTGGCTTAGCTTCAACAAAGAAAACTTCACCTTCTCATTTTTCATGAAATGTCT
>CAADRB010000025.1:72304-82888 GCA_900708905.1 Hymenolepis diminuta | reverse complement strand
AATCAGCTCACTCATGGGGAAACCTCGACAATTGGACGTGGACAACGTCATTGCCGCTTAAATATTTCCCGAATACAGAGAAAGAGGCGGTAAGAACGATGCGGTGTACACCCACCTCCTCACCTTCAAATGTAGATTCCTAACACGCCGCCATGTTCGGCTTGAAATCGGGAAGATGTTAGATGGTTTGCAGAAGGCAGCTGACAACTGTCTGTCATTGGGATGTCTTTGCATTATGGAATCGAGCTCCCACTATTCATCTTTCTCTACCTCGACTTTCTAAAGTATTATACTGAGGCTTGTTAGCGTGTAGTGCAAAGTTATTTAAGCGGTTTAGCCACCCAAGTATAAGAAACTACAGTTCAAAGACCGGCCACCTTTTGAGAGTGATTACAGTTCCCAATGAAGTGAAGTTCCATCAGGAGATTAAATTTGTAACTCATTTCACCACTTCCCACATTCAGAAATAGCTCCTTTTCAGCAGCAATATGGCTCTCAGAAAGTCAGCGGAGAAGACGATCCAAAGCAAGTTCCAATTCGCCCAAGTCGCTTTCATTCTCTCAGGTTATGAAATATTTGCTCAACGAAGTTTGCCCCATTTCATTAAAACATAAGTTCACTAATTTTGAGGTCGTTTACACAGAATGAAAAACAATGTTTTTGCTTTATTCTGAAAAATAAACAAAGTTTAGGTGAAACAAAGACGCTCTTTTTTCTGAAATTCTCCACTCATTTACAAGGTAAGAAGGTAAAACGGTGAAATGTGACACTTACAGCGGGAAAGTGACGCCAATTTCTAAAATGTGTTCTCCAATCCGCACTACAAAGGTCCAAGTCAACGTCTCCCTCACAAAAATTTCTTTCTTTGTGTTTCATACCTGCTAGTCAAATAAGTACTGGCTTTGAATGTCACCAGACTCCTTTCTCCTCTTCGAAAGTCTCTGAAATCATCATTAATTTGCTCGCTTAAATACACACGAAGCAACATTTTCATTCAAACCAAATAAATATTGAGGTCAGGAAGTCGACTTTAAAACCATCAGACGAGCGTTGATTCGTCATCTTCCTTATTCCCTTTCCACTTTTGCCATTCCCTAAAATCAATGCTCCTTTGGAAAGAGGAAAGAGGGATGCATTCACAACAGTCTGAACTACAGCAAAACTGCTCCTTTGGTGTGCCCTTATATGACATTCACTTTCTATTGGCGAGACTATGTGGAAGAAAAATAAGATGAAATTTTTAATATTTAATGATAGTGAAATTAAGTGAACACTTGATGATTCTTGAAAGAGATTTTCGCATTAGAGCAGCAGTAAATTAAAGGAACTCTCGGAAATTCCCACAGGTTAGGCTCTGAATAAGAAGCAACATTGTAGGTTCACCCACAAGAATCCCTATTCCATTACTGAAGAACGTAACTGTTTCTTTTCGTCATTTTTTATTCTACAGATGAATGGACTCCCGAGGAAGGGACGATCATGTCGAGAAGTGGTGACCATGATGCGAAGGTCGAGTTCCGGTTTGGATTTCTTCCTTCACCTACGGCGTTGAAATTTGCCCAATGCATAATTAGACCCCTTCTTCACCTCTAATGTACAAAACCCACTTTCTTCAAGCTGAAAACGCTGAGATATATATAAACCGGAAAAAAACAGCACTCATATTGATACGAATAATATTAGTCGGAAGAGTAACTTTAATATACTCAATCTATTCATTCCTTCACCACTCCACACTTCCTTTCACTCTCAGCTAATCGACAAAATGACCCAAGCGCCAGAAGTTCTTCTCCCACTTCCAGCAGTCCACATTGTAGCCTTTCATTGGACATCCTACTTTTTCACTCTCCAGGGATCTCTCTCGTTCTCACCTCATCTCGTATCCAGTGCCCTTAGATAACGGAAAATAAATGAATTCGTTGAACCATCCAAATGGTTACTGATATAATGAATGACAGTTCTTTACCTGTCAAATTCTTCTTCGCTTTTTTATATTTAAGATCAAATTCTCATTTCGTTCCTCTGCAATGAGAGGCGCATTGTTTGGTCCAATTCAAGGAATATTTAAATCGACCAGCTCCAATTAACAGACCTTCCATACCGACACCGAACTGCAATGTCCATCTCTTTCCACTTTATTAAAACCAGGATTTTCAACAATTATGACTCATACTTGGTGATTGACGGTCTCAGTTATTCTTTGTCTGCTTTGACAATTTTGGTATTGCATTAAATTCAAACTCTACGATAGCGCTGATTCGATCTACCATCTACAATTTATCTGAGACTGTCTCACAAATTCATGAAATTACTCAAGTTAATGGGATTGTTAAAGTGGTCCACCGATGAAACTGTTTGATGAGATTTGGAAACCCTCGATACCTGTAGCTGAGAACTTTTGATCATTTATTACGTTGAAACTGAAGCATACCAGTGCAGGAATTGCTCAGATCTAGAAGAGGAAATGCTCAACGCCAGCCTTATTATTACGATTGCGCAACTTCCCAATTTGAGCAAAGTACAAACCATGATTCACGTCCAGTATCTCCAATACGTCAGCGTTCTTTTCCCAGCCCACTTCAAAAACTCACTCTTTTGAAGTAACTAGGACGATTTTGGAGTCAGTGCGTTCTGTTCCCGTCCGTTGGTTGGTTAGTGGTTTTGGTTAGCAGCATTTAATCACTAGAAAATACCAGCTGTGAACAATAAATGCATCTTCGCATTTGAAATTATGTTAGGAAGTGAATGGAGAGACTAGCCATATGCAGAGTAGAGATTGGAGCCGATTTATTGACAACAGATCTGGATGGGTCAGAAGCACAAAGGCCGTTGATAAGCGATGTGTCAACCGATCAATAAACCACAAGAGTAAGTCAATATTTCGAGGTCAATGGTTGTAATGAGTGATTATGGAATATTAGAAATAGCTGTGCTTAGAACGCGTGAGGGGAAACCCCAATATTCCTTATCATTGATCCAGTTCTTCGTGTCCTGTTAACTTAGCACTTTCCCCTTCCAACAACGGCCAAGACGCCAGAGTCTGCGATATTAATGGCGGCATGCCAACATCTTCCAGGCGACAACCTGAAAGGAGGTAGCAAGTTTTTCTCTCTTTCTTTCTTCTTTCTAAAAGACCTTTCAGAACTATGATGACCAACAGAAAGGAAAATTAACAATGAACCTGCCTTTCTGAAGCACTTCAAGTGAATAAACTCTGGGAGAGTCGTACATCCACGAATCACCGAAGACAAAAATTCCGTAAGGAGAGTGAAACGCAAAGTTGAAAACATGTCACAAATGCGGAACAGTCAAATGCTGCCAATCATAAGACCGAGGAGTAACATGTTAATGTTGGCATTTTGTGAAGGAAATAAATTTAGCCGACCACGGAATGACGACATGATTTATGACTGATACGCATTTCGTCTGATTCATTATTTAATGATAACAAAGGTTTGTCGAATTCATCAGCACAAGCTGAAAAATTTGGAGGACAATCCGCCCAAATTTCCCATTTTAAACTTGAGGAGGTGGTATTTTAACTGCAAAATATTCTTACAAAAAAGCACAAAAGCATTGAATTCGTGTAGGTGGATACTACGATTGTCCTCACCTCGACCAATTTCTTCACAAACCCCACTTTCTCTCACACTGATAAAGCAAGATTTTTCAAATGTCTATTTGAAGTGTTTCCGACAATTTGATTTCATTTACTCTCTCCAAATTAACGAAAGAATGCCTTGTTATTGAGTTCTGGGATTTGTGGTAATTTGGAGAAGCTTTTCTGGTTATTGCAACCTCCTAATAATTCCCACCAAATCTTCCTCTACTGCGGTTTCTATAATACTCCTCCCCGTTATAGTCTTCATTCTGAAACCGGGACCAAAATAGCAAATTTTCGAAAGATTAGATGGAACAAAGAGAGCTCTACCTGTTAGGCCAATTTTAGACAGAATTAGCTACCTGCCATTGTCAATTTCATCAACTGGATATGAGGCTCTGAACATTGTAGATAATATCATAATCAGTGTCTCTGAAATCAAATCCAGGAATCTGGATGTAGTGAACTCTTTCATTCAACACTAAATGTAGAAACAGGTATACAAATAAAGTAAGACAGTTTCGGACGCTCAGATTTGTTCCCTATTTCTCTGTGGCACTTACCGACACAAAGCTTTAGATACCTCCTATCACACATCGATCCAAGTGGACACGAAGAATTTTTCACAGATGCCAATCATCACATGGCGATATCAAAGATGGGATGGTTCAGTAAGTAAGCAGATTTTTGCTATGGCGCACGCTCATTTGCACACCAACACAAGGCATCATCCGAGACCCAAACTGTTAATGATTAAGAATCCTTTCACTCTCACCTTCCACTGCGACACAGGAAGTTGCCTTTTCACTTTATCAGTAAAGTGTTCATCCAGATCAGTGAGATTAAGTGGGGAGAAGAGAACTGGGTGATGTTACTGGGCACAATGAACTCTGAGGCGAGAGGATTGGGGAATACCAGACGAAGGCCGTTATTGACGGTACCATATCATGCATTCCTAACGAGTATAACCTCAGGTCATTTTAAATGCGAATCCATTCTGTGAACATTGAAATATAGTTAGGAGCTTAACATCGAATTATTTCCTCTTGAATAACCTTGTGGCGTGGATTTACGATTTAAGCATGGGGGCTTGGTATTTGAAGGATGTCTTTGCATTTCCACAATTACATTTTTATTCGCATTCTCCATGATAGTACTTCGGTTTTCCGTCCACCAAGCTGGAATGCCGTCTTTAGAAAGAGAAAAAATTGCTGCCCCTTTCTAGATGGTCACTTCTACCATCCATGATTGAAGATAGATCACTGGGTGCTGCCGTCAATATTCCAGATTCTGGCGTTTTGGTCATTGGTGGAAGGAAGGAAATGGATTACCTCTCCGCTCCACAGAGTTGCTACCGCGGCGGCCAAGTGAAGGAGGAGGTAAAGGAGGAGAGAAATGGCAATGGCGTCACTTCCCTCCTATGCATTATGATTAATGTTGTTTTCCGCTCTCTGTTTATTTCCAAAGGAGAGTCTACGTTGTTGGCTGTGGAGAGTACGTGGACACGATGGAGAGAGGAGACAACGCATAATCCGCAGTCAGTGAGTGATTTGGGGAGATGACGAAGTGGTGAGGTGGAAGAGTTGGGCTGAATTAAATTGTGATAAAATTTCCGCTCCGGTTTGAAGACCGAATGCATGTCGACGTTCGTGGAAGAAAACGAAATGCGCATCAGTAATGAATCTCATCTTCCTTCTGTCGTTGAGCAAACCTTTTTCATTCACAGAAGGTCAAAGTTGAAGAGTCATCCCTTTTATGTATTTGAATTACTTCTCAATTTTACGATTCGCTGAAGTTGACCCTTTCTTACTTGATGAAGTGCTTTCAACTTTGAATTCTACTGTTACTACTGAAAATATTTCAGTAAAATTGAACACTTCTTTAATACGGCATTATCGTCTGCTGGTTTTGCCTTCTACGACGTAACTTGACTCATTGATTCTGGTAACTATAAGTTATCTCAGATCACCTTAATAGTCCACACTCTTCCCTTGTCTCGCCTCCCTAAGTGACTCAAACGAAACTGTCCAGCTGACACACAGTGGAACGCTCAAGCTCGTCATTTTATCTGCTCATACCCTTCACTCACATCTCTTTTCCTCCCCTCCTCTCATTCACGAGAATTTCCCACATTTTTAGGGCTACCAATTCTTGAGTTACTAATAGTAGGGTTGCCAAACTGTGATCAGTCACTGCCCATTTATACCTCCGTAGACAAGTGAAATTGACTTCATGATGCGAAGATTTGGATTTATTCATTCACCCACTGCACAATTAGATCCCTTTTCAATCCCATGTACACTCTAATGTAAAATTCTCATTTTCGTCAAGCTGAAAGCGCTGAGATAATTATAAACCGGAAAAAACAAGACTTACATAGATATGAAAAATAATAGACTGATGTGGAATATTTATATACTAAAGCTATTCATTCCTTCTCCATTCCACACCTCCTCTCACTCCTCACTAATCGACTAAATGACCCGAGCGCCTTCCACTCGGAGACTCCCACCTCAAGCAGTACACACTGTAGACTTTCGTTGAAACTTCCTATTTCTCTACCTCCCTGTTTTCTCTATCATTCTTACCACATCTCGTATCCAGCTGCCTTCGATATGGCAACATAAAAGCAGTCTTGCCCTGATGTCCTGGTGTTATAAATTTGCACTTATACTTCTCCACCACATCTCTATTTCATTCCACCAACTTCGATGTGATTCATGTAAACCGAAGTCACTTCCACGTCTTTCGCGTGGTCTACCTTACTCTTAGTGACCTTAGCAAAGCATTGGCAGTGACTCGGTGACTGACCAGCCATGCCTCCGTACTTGCTTAGATGACATGTTGATACTGAGGCGAATCAAAAAGTGTTCATCAGAAGACAAATGGAAAAGAGGTGATCGATTGGTATTTTGTCAAATCATTGGCAGTGTGTATGGTTTGCATGAATTATATGACATGATTAGTTTAAACTTGAATAAATGTGTGGTGGTTGTCTTTTTCAACAAAATATTCATTAGGGTTTGGTACAAAAGAGCAGTTGGTCATCCTTCGTCATTTGATGGGGCAAATAATGCATTTCGAGGCTAATTCGGTGGGAGTAAGTGAAAGTAAATTCTCGAAAACACTTCAAATAGACAACTGAAATGTCTTAATTTATCAATGTGAGACAAAGATGGTTTTTTAAATGAGATGGTCGAGGTGAGGGTAATCCAGTAGGTTCAACCTGTGCTGATAACGTCGGCAAACATTTGTTGATTTTTCGTCCACCAAGCTGGAGTGCCGTCTTTTATGTCCCTGTGACGCATAATCGCATCCTTCATGATTAAACGCACCATCGATCTCCCCCTTCCTATAACCGCCTTGTGTCACCTGGAATGTACATCTGCGCTCAAATTCTCGCATTTCCTTTCCCAATTGACTCGAGGCTATCTTTGTTCCCCAGCTGTTGTTTCTCACAAAATAACAACGCATATTTGTCAGTTACCGGCTTCTGCGCTTCCTTCTCATCTCCTCTCTTCCCCAGCACTCACCTCCCTCTATCTCACTTTCACTCTCTCCCCCACGCGCTTCAAATTTGTTCACAGATTAATTGCTCTGTTGTGTGACCCCACCTCCCTTTCCTTTGTTCCCTTTCGATTCCTCTACCAATATGTCCTTCCTCATCCCAATTTCCCTATCTGCGACTGCTACTTAATAACAGTGGCGACCTCAATTAGACACGTCAATTTATCCCCTGCTTTGTCGTTTTAAAACAGATAACTATTTAGACTCATTTTACACATCAGTGTTGAAATTATTCTGCAAATGAACGAACACCTTCTCCCTGACTCTCTGATTACCCTTTTCAGTCGAACTTAAAATTATCAAACAGAAGAGTTGTGTTGACCGTGGTGTGTGGAACAAATTCCGCAGAGGATTCGACTGCTCACCACTTTCACAATGAAAATTTTTTACTGCTTAGGAGACTCTAAAAGTCTGTGGTTATTACGTTAAGGCTGTTAATTCTGCGCACCAAATCAACTTGTTCAGAGATTAATTACCCTGTGGTGTGACCCCACCTCCCTTTTCTTGATTCCCTTTCGATTCCTCTACCAATACGTGGTAAGTGGTGAATCGAAGGAACCGAAAATGTCCGTGTTGTTTGAATGATAAAATATGGTTTGCGAAATATTATAGGATTGAGGAGATAAATGTGAGAGAAGTCTGGTCAGCAGCCAACGCAACAAAGAATGAGGTTCTGATTGGGGTGTGTGCACCTCTGATGGCGATGAACTGGGAGATCCAATGAAATAGGTGGAGAATTTTTCGAATCGTTCCAGATTGTCTTGAGAATTCCCTGCCGGGCTCTGATACTAAACCTGTCACTGATAAGGAGTTCGATTTCGGCATGCTTTAGACACTCTGACACTTTACGTAACTATTGTGAAATATACGGTGCCGTATTCTCTCCAATATCCAGATTGATAAATATCATTTAATAAGAAATCCTTAATTAATTATGCCAACAAATCATTCCATACTGCGACTCGATTCAAAGTACGTGTAAGTTGAATGATGACTCTATGCATTTTCACAATTACATTTTTATTCGCATTCACTAGGACAATACTTCGGTTTTTCGTCCACCAATCAGGAATCCCATCTTTTATGTCTCTGTGGTGCATAACCGCATCTGTCATGTCTAAACGCAGCCATCGATTTCCTGCTCATTTCCTCTTTCCCTCAGCACACTCCCTCTATCTCCCTATCTTTCTCTCGTTTCGAGCACGTTGTGGCTTCCTTCAATGCATTTGGTCCAATCAACTTTTGGTGTTCTGCTCCACAATTGTTATCAGTTCTTACTCAAACAGCTACGAGTTGGTGACAGTTAATGTCGCTGTTATTTGTTATCTGCAAACCGATAGTTGTTATCTCAACTTCAACAAATTTAATTTTGTTCTCGAATATTCTGAAATAAGGTATTGGTGAGAAAGGGACCTCCTGCTAATTCAAAAACCACCTAGCAATTGCTTTTCTCTAGATCATTGTTTAATGGTAACAAAGGTTTATCGAATTCCCCAGCGCACTTTGAAACAACTCGGAGAACATCCACCGAAATTTCCGATCGGATGCTTAAATATTTGGTGTTGCACTGAAAAAAATTACCACGAAAATGCACAAAATATCGAATTCGTGTCTGTGAATTCCCACTATCATCCTCACTTCCACCAATTCATTCAAAAGACGCACTTTGCCTCACATTTTTATAACACGACTTTTCAAATGCCTATTTAAAGTCCTTTCGGAAATTCAATCCCTCCAAATTTGCCTCGAAATGTAGTATTTTCCACTAAAATGAGAAGAAATGACCAATTGATTACCCTTTTCAGTCGAACTTGAAATGATCAAACAAAAGAATTGTGTTGACCGTGGTGTGTGGAATGAATCCCCCTGAGGATTCGGCAGCACACGTTGAACCAACTCGACAGCAATCCATCGAAATCTTCCATAGTGAATTCATATGTAATATATTCAAATGATAGAGCGATATCAGGTTAAGGTAAACAAAGGCTGCATGGAATTGACACTGTGTAGAAAAGAAAACCCACGAAAATTTATTTAAGTTAAAATTTACTATAAATTGTTTACATTGATTGAAAATATTAACGGAAAATCAGCATTCTGCAAAAGGTCCCCGTTCATGAAGTTGAGATGATTGTGTCAATTTCGCTTATATCATCATTTCAATTGAATCGTCCTCAAAAACACGTAAGTACTATCTTTCCAGATTTCCTTCATTTGCCCTAATTTGGTGTTCTGACGCTATGGAATGAGAAAGATAGAAAAATGTATAAGTTATAGGATTATGGAATGAGAATATGAGCTTGACTCCTTATAGTAATATCTGTAAACTGTTGACCTTTCCTGAGACTTCAAGCACTCTTAGGATAAACATTGTGTGTCCTCAACTGGCCTATTTTCATCGATTGGAAAAGCTTTGCGTACCTCGAATGATGGTCGCAGAGACACCGCTTAGTCGGCTACATTATTAACCATTCCTGTCCGCACTCCCCCTTCCTTTTCCTACAATCGTCCCGTCCAATTAAAGCACGTGTACACTTATGTCCTTATGCACGTCCTCATCCAAATGACGATTATAAATAGCTTTCCATTAGACACACAGAAAATACACAGAAGGAGGAGACTCTAGCTCGTCAGACGCATCTCCCTTTGCTCATTCCTTCTCCTCCAATTCCCTACTTTTCCTTGAGGTTCTGTACTGAGGTTTATTCAATACATCCCGGTTTACGAGATGAGAATTTTCTACCCTCTTCTTCATTTTGAAAGCAGAGTATGTCCTGGAAACTTCGCTGTTTCATTAGTAGTATGTTAAAATTTCGTGAAGCAGGTCGATAAAATACGGCACCTTTGTAGCTAAATTGAATAGACGTATTCGGCACACATTGACTTTGGGTACAATGGGCCAGGCATTTCAGCAGCCTGAAGTGGTGCATCTTGTTCATCTCAGCTTTTGTGTTTGACAGCTAAGTGCTGGGGGCATCGTTAACGTAGTAGCTGTCTCAAAGCTTGTGCCATGACATCAGTAGTAACTCTTCCTTTCCAAAACATATGTTGTGTCTTTGTCTTTCTTTATATGAAAATATCAATTTTTAGATGATGTCACTTTGTCATTTGAATATATTACATATGAAACACCGCGTGGTTGAGTTCGCTATGGGAGATTTCGGTAGATTGCTGTCGAGTTGGTTCAACGTGAGCAGTCGGGTGGCGTAATACCTCACCTCCAAAACACAACTGCACGCCACATTTTACACGCCTTTTAAGCAGAACTGAGGTTACAAATGAACATTGGTACCTGACAATTCACGTAATTTTTAAGGTGATTTAAATTTGAATAATGATGCAATCAAATGAAAAGGAAAATGTAAAAATCGAATGTGAAATATTACATGTTTAACTATGCATTTCAAGAGGATGAA
>CAADRB010000025.1:53613-71493 GCA_900708905.1 Hymenolepis diminuta | reverse complement strand
TGGAAGAAATGGGCATTGACAAGGAAGTGTTCGGTTGTATCTTTTAAGACGTTAAGCCCTAAGCGAGCAACCTTCTGAAAATCAAAAATTTCCTTCACCAGCTACGCCAATCTCTTTGGAATTGAGGTCAATTTTCGAGGCATTTAGACAAACCTCCATTCTACGAGCATTTCTATGACCTCCACAAAGAGACCGATGATAACGTCAGGTGTAGCTTAAAATTGCGGTAGTGAAACCATGTCTCAGAATGAAGTAGTGCGAGCTGTTCGTGCTTCATCAACTCTCGACGCATTTCTCCTTTCTAATGGTGCCTTCACTTTCGATGTCGCCGACTCTCGTGCCATTCGACGACAACCAAGGAGGCTTATCATGCACTTTATCTCGGTATTCACATAGAATAATCGAGATGACCGTAACATTTCCCAGTTCATTGCCACCAGTGGTCCACACACCCCAAACAGAACTTCATTTGGCAGCCGCGTCAGCAACTCTGTGGAGAGGAGAGGTAATTCGTTGCTTCCAAATCCACCGATGAACAAGATGCCAGAATCTGGAATGTTGACGGCGGCACACCACGATCTTTCTTCAATCATGGGTGGTATAGACGATCATCTAGAAGGAAACAGCAACTCTTTCGCTCTTAAGACCACCAAGTGACATAATGGCCAACGGAAAATTAAAATTAAAATATAACTGGCCTTCCTGAAGCAGCCTCGTAAACTTCTCTCGAAAAATTCCCTCAGTGTCAAACACAAAAATTTCATTTTCAGTTGCCACGCCATCTGGGAGGCACCTGGCGTTTATCGCATCCAGGAGAGATGACACTTGATCTGTCGAGAGATCCATCAAATCAACTCCTTTTGAGCCAGGATTGTTTTCACTTCGCCAACCACGCATAAAATCCATAAAACTCGGAAGTCTAACTTCATCACCGATGAAAACCGGTTTGACTAACATCGGAGAATAAAAGCGTTCAGCATTTCTCTTTCTTTATAAAAAGCAGGAAATGAGAGTAACACACTTTGAAATGCAAAAGCATTCCTGTGTCCTTTGATCGGCAATTGGTGTTCGATCTCCACTTCAGTACATTCCGGGTTGAGAATATGCACTTGCGTGTGATCAAATGTTGCAAGTCTTTCCTGACTTGTTAACGTAAAAAGAGAAAGACAAAAAATTTAATGTTTTATGCAAAATTTAAAGAAACTGAAACGAAAACCACCATACTCAGAGGATTGTCCTTTCGCTTCAGTAGATGTAGAAGGCATCGAGGAGGAAGCGATCGGTTGTCTTCAGTTCCTCTACGAGCCACCTCCTATAAATCGACAAAATATCTCTAGCAAACTTCTCCAAATAAACCCAAAATGGCCTAGCATCTAATCGAATATGCAAATGAGGTGAAAATAGAAGGGAGGCATCATCACGTGAACTCACCTCGTTCACATACTTATATGAAATGTCCTCTCCAATATTTCACTAGCCTAAAGTGGAAATACGAACTGTTCAGGTGCATTTACGGACCACGTGGTGATTGCACATGTACTTCTCTGAAATCTCTGTGCTCTACCACAATTCAGCGTCTTTATCGTCTGAGGCGCAGTGAGCGGTGTCATTTCCGGTGCAGTTTTCTGTAAATTTCATACACAGAAGTGATTCGTTCAAAATTATCTGACAGTCTCTTGCTTTAAACGGTTTTGGTGTAGTAGTAGAGATAAAGTGGCTTCAGGAAAAATTTGAGGATACTGATGCATTTGTTTATAGAGATATTTAAACAAACCTCCATTTCTTGGGAATGCCCATGTCTTCCACAAAGAGATCGGCGATAAGATCAAGCGTATCTTGAAATCCCAGTAGTGAGACCATGTCTCTGAACGCAATAGTGCGAGCTGTATGAGCATCATCATCTCTCAACGCATTCCTCCACTCTAATAGTACCTTCACTTTCCATGTCGCCGACTCCTGTGACATCCGAGGACATCCAAGGAGGCTCATCATGCCTTTTATCTCCGTAGTTACATAGAACACCCGAGATGTCCTAAAAATCTCCCAGTTCATCGCCACCAGAGGTGACGCACACTCCAATCAGAACTTCGTTCTTTGTTAAGTTGGCTGCTGACCAGACTTCAATCAAATTTGTCTCAGCAATTTTATAATATTTCAAGAATCATTTTATCCTTTAAACAATGCTGCTTCAGGTCACCATTCACAATGCACAAAAAATCCTCGTGCACCCATCCACGAGAGCTTTGTTTTGGAGGTTGTGTGCCAGAAGATATAATCTAAGGGCGGCTTCCGTGAGATATTTTCTCTGCCGCCGTTTGCATATTCCACGGCATCATTAACACTGGGTTATAGAAGAATTGGTGAGACAGGGGTATTTAGAACACTTGAAATACAGGTCTGTTAAAGGTCTGAAGGATTTCTCAAGAAGGCCCGTTTCAAGAAGGCGGAACGCCATCCGCCTCTGCTACGATTCTACGCTGTTTGTGTTGAAGATCCTATTTACATTTTCGTCGAGTCTTCTGCATTACTTCCTCGACAGATCTGGCCAAAACCTCACTCTCCGACCGCTCATTGATAAGATAGCTCAAATTGCAAGCGCCTCGGCTGGCAAATTGTATGGAAGATGTCTATGAGATAAGGCTTTAGACCTGGGACGCCACTGCAGGAAGTTAGCCGTCCTTTGAGTACCTCTGTACTTATTTCAAAGAGTATTTTGTATCTCCAGAGCCACCTGAGTTCAATCGTTCAAGCACGGAGACTTCTCCCAGTGCATTATCCCTTTGACGTGATGACAAAATGGCCTCTATGGATACTGGGAAGAATCTTAGTATCGAGTCCGTAAAATAGGATGAATCTATCGAGAATGAAGAAGAGGAAGAGCTGGTAAGTGCAGAGCTTATGAACTTGGCAGGGAACACTGCCGAATCAGATCAATGGTAATTATCATTGCCATCAGCGAAATCAGGTTAGGGTCGCCAATTTGTTGGGGAGAGTAAGTGAAAGTAAATTGCTGGAAAAACTTCAAATAGACGTTTTAAAAGTTGATTTCTTAATGTGAAAGAAATCGCGTTTTTAAATGAATTGGTGGAATCCACAACCTCGTTACGTTTACAATGAGAAATTTGGGTGGATTGTCTTCGTGAAGATTCAGCCTGTGCTGACAAACATTTATTGTTATTAAATAATGAAGTAAACGAAATGCGTATCAGCTATCGGCATTCCGCCATGGACTAAATTTATTTCTTTCATAAAATATCAACGTTAATGCCGCTGTTAACATCGCAGACTCTGGTGTCTTGGTCATAATTGGAAGGGGAAGGAGTTGAGTTTTCAGGACATGAAGAGCTGTATTAATGATAAGGAATATTGGGGTTTCCTCTCTCACGTTCTAGGCACAACTATTTCTAATCTTTCATCATTCCTCATCATAGTGCAAGAGAGAAAAAGAGAGAGGGAATGATTTTGTCAGACTGGGTAAATCACCTCAGGGTCCCCAAATATGTAGCGGATGCTACACAGATAAGCCTTTTTGCTGTACCTCAGTAATTCATTTAGGCATTCCAAGTAGCCTCTAGCAGAGTCGTCTAACATAAATTTGCCCTCGAAATTAGCCAGGCTACGCGAAACGTAGAAAGATCAAAAAAAGGAATTGAGTGGAGTATGTTTACTGCTCAACTATGTCACACTGCCAAAGCTACACTGCAGGAATGTTGATCAGTGAATGGCTGGGAAGGCCTCTGCACTGCACTTTTCAGAATATTCCAGCGCACGTTGCCTTGGTAGCCCGGTGAGCTCCGCACATTTCATTCTTCCACTTCATGAAACAACGTACCTTCCGGTGATCCAAATTCATTCAAGATATTAGAATGAAAATACTGAATACGTCAGGATGTCAACAAAATTGTAATTAAATTTAAAATGATACAGACATCGAACTGCAAAAATGAAAACAATTTACAGAACTCATTTTAACTTCTTATTATTGCCGATGGTGAAGAGAAAGATATCTTAATTGAGTGCCGTGCATATTCATTAAGAGAAAGTGATTTCCTTTTTACGCCAAATAGGCCACAGTGAGTCGACAAAACTCCTGCACTTGACAACATGGCACTTATTTTGGAGGTTGTGTGCCAGAAGACATAACATGATGGCTCCTTCAAGTGAAATATTTTCCATGCCACCGTATGCATATTCCACGGCTGCATTAAAAATGCTATCAAAAGCTTACGGTTCAGCAAAGAGCAATCAGTTTACTCAAAGGAAAACCTTAACAATCGAACGCGGTCAACGTCATTGCCACTCAAATGTTTACCAAGTACAAGGAAAGAGGCTGAAGTCACCATGTGGTGTACATCCACTTCTCCCATTTCTCAGTCTAATAACGAGATGTTCAATTTTCATCAAATTGCTGACTCAAATTACTGAAAATGTCGAGACGTTTCAGTCGAATACGCATTCCACGAATGCGCGAAAAGCATTCTGAGATTGTGCCTGGGTTGATAATTTCGATCCTGTTCACGAGGCTACGCTTGTGGCTTTCCATGTGCAAACTTACCATCTTTAAACTTCAGTTCTGCTTAAATGGCGCATAAATGTGCAATGTGATAGAGTTTTGAAGGTGAGACATAACGCTACTAACAACAGAGAAGCCAACGTTTATCCACGAAAGAAATAGAGCGTTGAGTAGAACGAATTTAACCTTGATATCACTCTCAAGTCATTTAACTTTGTTCTCAATTACAGGGTGAATTTATTGATTTAGCAATATAAATTGGTAAAAATTAATGAAGTAAAATGATATTTCATTGTTTTTGGAATAAGCACTCACCTCATTCGTAGAATTAGTCAAAATAAAACCGAACTAAAGCAGATGGGGTTAGGAGGAAGTAGGGATATAATAATGACTCCATAAGATCGAAGAAGCAGTGGTGTGCTAGATATCGCATTTCTATTCTCCACCCGAGTTCGGGCAATATTTGACCACCTAATTTCAACCACCTAAGATGACAATAATGACGGCACTCGAAAGCGAAGTAGAGTGCCGTCTTTTATGACCCTGTGACGCATAACCCCATCTGTCATGTCTAAACACACCCATCAAATTCCCCCTTTTCTAAAACTGCCTCGTTTCACCTACAATGTACATCTGCGCTCGTGTTCTGGCGTGTCCTTACCCAAGTGACTCATATGAAGCCATCTTTGTTTCCCACACAAAAACAATGCATACCTGTCAGTTACCAGCTCCTGCGCTTCCTGCTTATCTACTCTCTTCCTCAACACGCTCTCCTCTCTATCTCTCTCACTCCCTCCCTCCCTCCCGTTTCGAACTAGTTGTGGCTTTCTTGAATACATTTGGTCTAATCAACTCCTGGTGTTCTGCCTCAAGATCGCAAATTTAGACATTTAGAGTTGCAATAGAAAAATTTTACAAGCTTAAAGAGTGTTCATTCCTCATCTTCCTTACTCTATTTCAACTTTTTCCATTCCCTAAGATCAATGCTTCTTTGGAAACAACAAAGAGGGATGCATTCACAACATTCTGATTTACAGCAAAACTGCTCCCTTTGAGTGCCCTTATGTGGTCTTCACTTTCTCTTGGGAAGCTCATATGAAGTAATCATGGGAAATATTGAAAAACAATTCCCACACATTTATTTGTGTAATTTCATCTTTTCAATTGAATCGTCGTCAATATCAGTTAAGTACCACCATTCCAGATGTTCTTCGTATGTCCTAATTTGGTTTTCTGTGGGTAAGGAAGAGAAAGAGCCATGGGAGGTAGAAGGCCGCCAGATCGAGAGAAGAGAGATTACGGGATTGACTCCCACCAACTTATTTTCCGGTCAGCAGAGGGTGTGTTGGAGGAGCAAATGATCGAGAAATTGGAAAAAGAAAGACACTTTTGAATACTCTTCCAAATAATTAGGCAGATGAGTTAAAGTTGCTTTGACACACTCTCTCGTGACCGTTTGACATCACAACAGCTAATTATGACAATCACTTGCAAATGACTAGACCAATGAAGGGTAAGAAGGAAAAATGGAAGTGAGTCTGGCCGAATTGGCAATATCATGAAAACTGACTTTCGTTCAGTTAGCATTTTGACAAAATCCACCCATAAACAGATTAACTTAGCAAATGAGTGCAAACTTGAATGATGTGAAGGTGATTTCAAGGTTGAACTCGTGATAAACAAAGCCACAATTTCCATTATTTATAGACAGTGAATTCTCAGTTACTGGGTGGTGCAGTGCCTCGTCGACAAAACCCAATCACTTTGCAAACTTTGTGTGCATATGAAGCAGAACCGAAGTATAAAAATGGAGAGTTTGCATATCGCAATTTACATGATTGTCGTCAACAGACCAAACGCAACCTGATGAACAAACTTGAAATTATCAATCCAGACGCAAAATCTAATTGCTTATCGCACTTCCGTGCAATGCGTATTCGACGGGAACGCCTCGACATTTTCATTAATGTGAGTCAGCAAATTGGTGAAAATTTAATTTCTCCGTGTTAGACTAAGGAAGGTGAAAAGGTGGGTGCACACGTCATAGTGCTTTCAGCCACTTTTCCTGTATTCGGAAAATATTTGAGTAGCAATGACGTTGTCCACGTCCAATTGTCGAGATTTCCTCATGAGTGAGCTGATTGCGATTTGCTAAACTGTATACTTTTGATAGAGTAGTCAATGCTGCCATTGAATATGCATACGGTGGCATTGAAAATATATCATCGCAAGCCGCCCTTAGATTATATCTTCTTGCACACAACCTCCAAAACAAAGCCCTCGTGGATGGGTGTACTAATTTTTTGTGTGACAGGTGAGTGGTGAATAGAAGGCGAAAATTTCGGTGTCATTTAGAGGACAAAATGATTCTTGAAATATTGTAGGATTGAGGAGACAGAAGTGAGTGAAGTCTGGTCAGCAGCCAACTTAACAAAGAACGAAGTTCTGATTGGAGTTTGTGCACCTCTGGTGGCGATGAACTGGGAGATTTTTAGGACATCTCAACTTTTCTATGTGACTACGGTGGTAAAAGGCATGATGAGCCTACTTAGATGTCCTCGAATGGCACAGGAGTCGGCGACATGGAAAGTGAAGGCACTATTGGAGTGGAGAAATGCGTCGAGAGATGATGAAGTGCGAACAGCTCGCACTACTGCATTCCGAGACATGATCTCACTTCTGGGAATTCAAGATACGCCTGACCTTATCTCGGATCTCTTTGTGGAGAGCATAGACATTCCCGTAGAATGGAGGTTTGTTTAAATATCTCTAACTACGTGCATCAATATCCTCATATTATATTTAATCGATTTATCACCACAACTACAGCATCATCTAGCATTAAGAATCATTTCTCTATATGAAATATGCACCAGGAATGACACCGCTCAATACACATCAGACGAGGAAGACACTGAATTGTGTTAGAGCACAGAGATTTCACCTGGTTCTTTAATGTACCTGAGTAGTTCGTATTTCCACTTTAGGATAATGAAATATTGGAGAGGACATTTCATATAAAAATGTGGGCGAAATAATGTCACGTGAGGACGCCTCCCTTCCATTTTCTCGTCATTTACATTTTCGACCAGTTGGGTTTATTTGGAGAAGTTCGTGAAAGATTTTTTGTCGATTTGTAGGAGATGGCTCGCAGAGGCACGGAAGACTGTGAGGAACCAACCGATCGCTTCCTCCTCGATGCCTTCTTCTTCCTGTGAAGCGAAAGGGAAATCCGTGTTAAGAAGTCAAGAAAGACTTGCGACATTTGATTCTATAGAAAACGCTACACAGGTGTGCATTCTCAACCCCGTATGTTCCGAAGTGGAGATCGAACTCCAATTACCTGGAAGACAGTGCACGAATGTTTTTACATTTCAAGGTGAGTTCCTCTACTCCTTGCTACTTATTAAATAAGAAAAATGCTGAACGATTTTATTCTCCGATGCTAGACAAACTGGCTTTTATCGGTGGGTGTGGAATTAAAAATAATCCTTTCACAAGAAGAATTGACCTGATGGATCTCTCGACAGGTCAAGTGTCATCTCTTCCCGATATGATAAAAGCCAGGTGGTCCCCAGTTGGCGTGACGACTGAAAACGAAATTTTTGTCTTCGACACTGAAATTATTTTTGACTCTCCGGTCTTTTTTTCGAAGGAAGTTTACGAGGCTGCTTCAGGAAGGCCAGTTATATTTTAATTTTTATTTTCCGTTGGTCATTATGTCACTGGGTGGTCTTAAGAGAGTGAAAGAGTTGCTGCCTCCTTGTAGATGGTCGCTTCTACCACCCATGATTGAAGAAAGATCGCGGTGTGCTGCCGTCAACATTCCAGATTCTGGCATCTTGTTCATCGGTGGAATTGGAAGGAAAGCATTTCTACTCCGCTCCACAGAGTTGCTGACGCAGCGGTCAGGTGAAGTAGGAGGTGGAGGAGATGAGAAGTGGCAATGGCTTCCCTACACTCCAATGAATGAAGAACACAATGGTAATCCTCTTGCTGTTTATTTCCAAAGGAGAGTCTACGTTGTTGGCTTTGGAGAAAGAGTGCACAAGATGGAGATGCTGGACGTGACAGCAGGCGGTCAGTGGACCTCTTTGACCTCATTTGGTCTAAGCCGACGCCTTCGTATCCATTCAATGGCGAGAGTTGGCAATGAATTATTTATGTCATGTTAGTTGATGATTTAAAATTTTATATTTTTCATCTCAACCCATTAAATCATTATTCAAATTTATATTAATATTTTCACTTTCAAGGTCAACTAAATTTGCATTTTTATTCAGTATTTTAATAAATTAAGGAATTTTTAACTCTCTTCACTTCTGCTTCATTATATCTTGTCCAGGTTTTAGTACGCATGGTCTTTATTCGGTTGAACTGGATAGCGACCTGAAAGTAAGTTAGTTGGAGGCAGGTCCTTATTCTCTTCCTTCAATCTGGTGCTTTTGCATCTTTTCTCTTTCTCCTCTCTCAGCGACAGCTTGCTAAATGGAAAAAAAGAAAATTTGTTCCTGACGGGAAGTTGATGACGGTTCATTTGAAATGATCTATTCAAGGAAATGAACGCAATCGTCATTTCTTCGTGAACAAAGGCCTTTTACAGAATGCTGTTTTCCTGCTAATATCTTCCACGAACGCGAAGTATTTATGAAATAATACATTTAAACTTGAATAAATGTGTGCAAGTGGCAATTTCATCAAAGTATCCGTTCTAATTTGCTTTGCCTCATCTCAAACTGACAAAATGTCTTGCTACAGAGGAGCAGTTGGTCATTCTTTGGCTTTTTAAGTGGAAAAGGAACACATTTTAGCTCTGATTTGGGGGAATTATTGAAAGTAAATTCCTGGAAACACTTCAAATATACTCAAACATTTTAATCAGCGAAAAAGTGGGCTTTTGAGTGAATTCATGAAAGTGAGAATAGTAGTGGAATCTACGCACTCTAATTCAATACGTTTGTTCATTTCCGTGGGAATATTTTGCTGTTGAAGCACCACCTCGTTAAGTTAACAAAGAGAAATTTAGGTGGATTGTCTTCGGGTAGGTTCAACCTCTGTTGAAGAATTCGACAAGCATTTCTTACCATTTAACTATGACTCACAGATAATTGGCCATCAGCTCGGTTAGGTCCAGCGAGGATTATTTGTGGAGATTAGAAGGGAAGGAGTTCTTTTTATTCGATATTCATCCATTTGGTTATTAGAGAGGACACAACGCGCGTATTTTACGAAGGCGAGACATAAGTCCACAGTCAGTGACAAAGCTGGTTAATGAAAACAACGCACTTACTGAAGGATGCAACCTGGGGCTCACACTTTTCCGTTGTAAGCTGTCAGTCACGTTAAGGGAGGGTTTTTTCGAAAAGTAGATTGTGTCTTCACAATTTGAGATGAAATATTTCAAGTCCGTTCGAGACGATGTGATGTGCCTTCAGCGCATCCATGGTCTTGACATAACAAGAGTGATGGTAAAAGGGATCCGAGTGAATCAAATGTCTTTATTGAAAATGCATGACATGTCTCAAAAACTCTCAGCAAGATGCATTTCAATATTGAAAATGTATGGAATATACAGATGTCCTCCTTCTGAGCTCCGGAATTATCGGGTCAACTGCTGTATCAAAGGAAAGCTATTCACCTATTCCTGCTCTTCCCTAGGAAAATCTGTGTGGTAGGTCTAACATGATTTCGGTGCCATTCCCTCTTCCAGCAAGTCTTATGGCATCCACCTACTGGACATGGCATTTTACAAGGTGCTAAATCATCTTCGGATGTGTGGTGATCGACCCGCCAGTGACCTCTCATCTCACTTCCATTAGCAAAAAGTCGATAGAATCGAGAGCTTGCAAACATACTTTCTCTTTCACGCGCATCTTTCAGTTGTGGTTCTTTCAACGATACGATGTCGCAATGTCGCCTTCTTTCTCTCCATTCCAACTCTTTGAATGTGCAGATGTAGAGGCACCTACTGTTGGTAAGTGGTACTTCGATAACACTTTTGTCAATATCTCATCTTTACCGTGAAGACTTGCATACAGATTTAATTTTGTGTATGAATTTGTGCGCTTGAATTTTAACTCTCATTTGTCACCTACAGCTCAGTCTTAGCATCATTCTTTGAGAAATGTTCTCAACCGTCCGTGGTCGACTGTCTCTCATCTCAAGATAGAAAACTGTGGGGAAATGGTAGAAATGAACAGTTTCTCCCATTTTATCTCTCGGCTCGAGTTCTAATAGTGGTCATTTAATTGAAGAGATGACGGACCCAGATCTCCACCTATATACACCCATCAAAGATTCTTTAAGGATATTTTTGTGCCTCTTCACGACGAATCTACCAAAGTGGATTCTGTTTTCATAGTCTGATATGAATTAATTCAAATCAGTGGAGACGATGTAACATTCCTTAAAGTGAATGAAAGTCAAATGCTAAGTTATTCAGTGCCAGTTGTTTGTGCTCACAAAGCCAAAACGCGTGGAATCAATTATGACAAATTCAAAGATGTGGAGCACAGATTGGACCGGAAAAACTTGATGAAGGAGTATGGAAAAGAAGAGGTCATACAGGAAGTGAATCTAAAGGCCATTTGCAAAAATACATTTCGTTACGGGTAAATCATGATGCACGAGAAGTTCTTAAATTTGTAGGATCACCAGTTGTGGAGGTACAAATTGTGGGGTCACCAAATGGTAGGAACTAATGAACCAGAACCAGAAGCTAGGACTATTGGCGACAGCAAACAAGAGCAGACGAGAGTTTCTAAAAAGAGAGCACGAAGAGTTGTGTGGCACAAAGTAGAGAAAGAGAGAGAGAAGGGGGGAGAAGAGATGTGAGTGAAGGGTATGAGCAGATAAAATGACGGGCATGATTATTCGAGTGTGTGTCAGTTGGACAGTGTAGTTTGAATTTATTAATTTTCCTTCTCACTCGATTTTATAATTAATCAATTTTAATGTTAAACACCTTTTTGATTAATTAATGAACTTTTTTTGTTAATTTACTTCGACACATGATTTTATTGTTCCTTTTTAACGATAGATATTCATTGGCTTAACTTTTTCTTTCATTCCCTTTCATATAGATTCCTGTTTCGATGGAGAAATGAAGTAGAGAATATGGTGGAGGAAGGAATAGAGAACTATCACTTCCATTACTGGGTACGTAAATAGACGAGTTCTCACAATGCAGTCAGTTTTGCTCTGCTCATTCCCACTTCTCCTTCTTGCCCTTCATTGGTCAAATCATTTGTAAGTGATTGGCATAATTAGCTGCTGTGAGAACAAACGATCGTGACGGAGTGTGTCCAAAGCAACCTTAACTCATCTGCTTAATTATTTGGGAGAGTAGTCAAAAGTGTCTTCCTTCTTCCAGTTTTTCAATCACTTTGCAAATGGTTAGACCAGTGAAGGGCAAGAAGGAGAAGTCGAGGTGGGGCAAGCTAAATCGCCTGTATCATGAAGACTGGCTCATTTTCGTAGTCTGTTGGGAGGTGAAATTTCATTCGCTCCTCCAACACATCCTCTGCTTTATAACGGACAATATTTTTGACAGATTCAAAGCAGGAGGTGAATATTTTTCTTTCAATTTCTTTGTCTTATTCCCTTCATTAGTTGTCTTCCATTTTCATTACTTCATTCACAGATTCAGACAATAAAGTCGAGCAGACTGAGGTGATTATTTTTGGTAATTTCAAAGTTAAATTCATGCTACTCAAAGTCACAATTTCCACTATTGACTGACGGTTTCTTCCCTGTTTATTGGTGCTGTTATGCCTTACCATCTAGGTAGTTGGCTGTGTAGAGTACATGGACAACCCATTTCCTGAAGGGTGTAGCCTGTGGCTCGTACTTCTCCGTTGTAAGCAGTCAGTCACCTTACACATAGTTGGCTGTGGAGTGTACATGGACGTGATGGAGATGCTGGACGTTGCAGATGGCAGTCAGTGGACCTCAGTGACCCCGTTTTGTTGCTCTCTTTGTCAACTCCTTTGCGTCGATTCAATCAATTACTTATATTTCTTAGTTAACGAATGAAATTTAAAATTTTTCTTTTTCTTTCAAAATTGAATCAAGGACAAATTAATTTATGCTTATTTATTCATGGTTTTAGTGAAAACACTTGAAATTCTTGCATTTTTAATGTGAGAAGAACAGAAAGAGATGAGATGAAACAACTGCATTCTGTTGCAATTGGAATGGAAATTCCTGTGTTTCAACCTTTCAGCGGAGGTGGAATTAGCGGAGACTTTTAATCCTTTTAAAAAATTGCACAAATCTGCCCGATTATCTAAAATTCAACATTAAATATTTCCCATGATTACTTCATATGGGCTCCCCAAGAGAAAGTAAAAATCATATAAGGACATATAAATGGAGCAGTTTTGCTGTAAATCAGAATGTTGTGAATGCATCCCTCTTTGCTGTTTCCAAAGAAGCATTGACTTAGAGAATGGCATAAGAGGAAGAATGTTTATTTTAGTAAGAAAGAATAACTCATATTACATTTCCGATCAAAATCAACTCCCAAATATTAACTCGAAAGGGTGAAAGTCGATCCATTTGGCCATTCGATGAAATATCTGAAGTAGTCCAGAAGTATCAGCTACTGATCCAGGACGTGTGGCAGGTACACCTCTAGTACCATAATTAACCTTCTCCAAATTCGCAACCTGAGAAGCGCTTGATGCGAGTGTGCAGTGGTAACAGGAAATGTGGGAATAATGCAAGAGAGGTCATTATCTGCTTTCTGAAAGGGGAGAAATATGTTGAGTACACATGTCGATTGTTTTCAGTAAGAGAAGCCTTCCATAAGATGAGAAGCAGAGCTCCTAAATTTTGCTTCACCTTACTTGTCCAGATGGCCATATTCACACTTCACAATTTACTTGCCGAAGAGAAAAATTGCAGCTGCAGATATCAATTTTCCAACACTAAATAAAATATGCAAATCGTCTTGGAGCAACTATTGAAAACAAAATAATGTTGGAAAGAGAGAAGTTTTCAATTATCACAAAATTCCATGTAACATCCATTGGCCGCTCCCGAATTAGTTTGTTAATTTTATGTTAGTGATATCAGTTGTCTACTTATATTATTTAAGTAGATTCAAATATGGCATTTTCATTTGACTCAGCTTAAGATTTGGTGATAGAATTGGGGAGAATTAGCAACGATTTCCATGACGAAAACGAGGTGTCCTTGACCTAAGAAGGTCATGGAGGTACAGTGACCGCTTCCTGCCACGTCTAGCATCTCCACCGTGTCCACGTACTCTCCACAGCCAATAAAGAAGACTCTCCCTTGGAAATAAATTGCAAGAGGATCTACACCGTGTTCATTATTCATTGGAGGGAAGGGAACCCATCGCCACTCCTCGCCTCCTTTACCTCCTTCTTCCTCAGAACGCGGCGCCAGCAACTCTGTGAAGCAGAGACTTAATCGGTTCCTTCCATTTATACCGATGACCAAAACGTCAGTATCTAATTTAGTGATTTAAGTAACATTTTTGGTTTAATTAAAATACAAATACCCAAGTAGTTGCACAAAAATTTTTTCTACTTTGTGTATCAGCCGGATTTGAACAGTGTCATTGGCCATTTATCTCAGTGGATGTGTGCCGATGGAAATTGAATCCACGACCACTCACATGTAAATGTCTATGGTGGCCAATGAGCCACTAATCCACACTAATCTTATCGACTTTGCTGAATGTGGAGCTTGTGCTGACATGTGCATTGATACTTTTGAGTCCAAGGACATTTTGCCAACTTGAAGAAACTCCTCCGTACGATTATTTATTTACATTGCAAAAGTAAACTTAATACTGAAAACTGTTGAATGGACTACAGTTTACCATTCGTCTGGTAGACATTTAAAAATGATCAGAACTTCTGTAAATTGTCTCCAATTTATAAAAAAACCTTTCATTTCGGTACATACGAACTCAATTGAAGCATAATTTTGGATCTTTCGGTCGGCTGGAAAGTTAAATACAAAACCAAACCAAAGATGCTGCGTGGAGAGGGTTTATTGACCACTTCATTGTTTATGTGAATCAAAAGCTTTGTCATCAAATACAAAACCACGCTAGGCTGCAGAGATCTTGATTGCTGATTGGTTGAGGAGACTTCAGTACACACGTCCGCGTTTGTTCTCGACGCGACCGATTACACTTCCGCACTTCCCGGAAAGTTCTAGTGCACGTGATCCGATCAGCCTTGTTAACGTTGTGAGCCCCACACAATCTTGAAATTTTAATAAATTATCAGACGAATGGAACAGCCAATTAATCAGGAGGTCATACCTTGATAAGTTTGCATTAATCCAAGCACTTTTACTTTCATGATACAGCCAATTTGGCTTGACCCACTTCCACTCCTCCTTCTTGCCCTTGAGAAACTGGAAGACGGAAGACACTTTTGAATACTCTTCCAAATAATTAAGCAAATGAGTTAAGGTTGCTTTGACACACTCTCTCGTGACCGTTTGACCTCACAGGAGCTAATTATGCCAATCACTGTGCAATTCATCTGACCAATGAAGGTCAAGAAGGAAAAGTGGAAGTGAGTCTGGCCGAATTGGAAGTATCATGAAAACTGACTTTCTTTCGGTTAGCATTTTGACGAAATCCTCCTATAAACAGATTAACTTAGCAAATGAGTGCAAACTTGAATGATGTGAAGGTGATTTCACGGTTGAACACATGATAAACAAAGCCGCAATTTCCATTATTTATTGACAGTGAAGTCTCAGTTACTGGATGATGCAGTGCCTCGTCGCCATAACCCAAACACTTTGCAAAGTTTATGTGCATATGAAGCAGAATCGAAGTGTAAAAATGGAGAGTTTGCATATCGCAATTCACATGATTGTCGTCTGCAGACCAAACGCAGCCTCATGAACAAACTTGAAATTATCAATCCAGACACAAAGTCAAATTGCTTTTCATGCTTTCGTGGAATGCGTGTTCGGCGAGAAGGCCTCGACATTTTCATTAAAGTGAATCTGCAAATTGGGGGAATTCAATCTCTCCCTATTAGACTGAGGAAGGTGAAGATTATATCTTCTGGCACACAACCTCCAAAACAAAGCCCTCGTGGAGGAGTCCATTGTCCGTATCTGTAGAATTCTTTGTTGTTAAATGTGGAAGATGCTATCTATGCATGCTCGAGCGCCTCTTTGTATCCCCGCGTTAAAGAGTGCACTAACTTGGATTGCCTCATTTTTCTACGTGACTCTGTAGAAGGTTGGTGGTTAACGGGAACTAAAGAAGAACACCAAGGATTGCGTGGATCAGGTTGTATTGAACAGACCTCAGTACAGAATCTCAAGTTAAAATAGAGAATTGGAGGAGAAGGATTGAGCAAACGGAGATGCGTCTGACAAGCTAGGTTCTCCTGCGTATCGTGTGTGTCTAATGGAAGGCAATTTATAATCGTCACTTTGGGTGAGGATACGCATAAGGATGTAATTGTATGCGCGCTTTAATTGGACAGGACGATTGTAGGAAAAGGAAGGGACAGTGCAGACAGGTCTGGTTAATAACAAAGCCGACTAAGCGATGTCTTTGCTACTATCGTCCGAGGTAATGCTTACCTTTTCCGATCGATGAGAAATAGGCCAGTTGAGGACACACGATGTTTGTCTGTGGAGTGGTTGGGTCGCAGGAAATGTTAAAGGTTTACAGACATTACTACAAGGACAAGATAATCAAATTTGGTGATGATTAGAGATGATGTAAAATAAATATTTCGGAGAAGAAAGGATACATCCTACAGTCTTTTCTTCATGAACGAAGGCGTTTGGACACGATGAAGATGCTGGACGTGGTAGCAAGTGGTTAGTGAACATTCTTGATAAAAGATGTCAGTTCGCTTCACTTTTGTTTCATCCACTGCTGATAACCATTCAGAAATGTATTCGACAAAACTGGAAACCGGCCAGAAAGTAAGTTCGTGGGATGCAAGACCTTAATCTCTCCTTTCAATCTGGTGGCTTTTACATTTTTNCTCTCTTTCTCCTGTCTTAGCGATGGATTCCTAAATTGAGAAAAGGGAAACTTGTTATTTTCGGGGAGTTGACGACGATTCTTCTAAAATGAGGAAATCACTGAAATGAAGTCAATCGTCTTTTCTTCGTGAACGAAGGCCTTTAGCAGAGTGCCGACTTCCTATTAATACTTTCGATAAATGCAAATTATTCATTTCGAAAATTTAAAGGAAAATAAATGAGCGTACGTGTTTGTGTTTTCTTTGTAACAAAATGTCTCTTCTATTTTGCTTCGTTTATCTTAATTTCATATCATGTTTGGCTACAAAAGAGCACTTGGTCAATCTTTGCTATTTGATTGGGAAAATAATGCATTTCGAGGCCAATTTGGAAGGCGTAAATGATAGTAAATTCCTGAAAGTACTTCAAATGGACATTTGAAAAGTCGTGCTTTACGAATATGGAAGTGATTAATTTGTGAGTGAAAGGAGATGTGTTGGTTTAGGGTGGCTCCATGAGGAAAAATGTAGCATATCACTTCCAAAGTGCACCAGAAGAGCAAACTGCAAAGGGTCCAACAGCCTTTGTCCAAATTCACCCTCCCTCATCATTACCACAGCTCTTACAATCCAAAGGAGAAAAAGAGGAAATTGAAGGGTTTTAACAAGAACCCACTCTTATTGATCGTTTCAGAAGAGACTCGATGTCCGGGTCAAGTACATCTAATTTTAATGTGAAATTCGTGTTTTCCACGGCAGTCAGCAACAGATTCATCAATCTCCTTTAGCTGTACCGTTCACTGAGTGGATGTTGATGCGTCTGAAAATGCACACATGCACGTTGATAATTGAGACACATGCTGTAAACAATTGGAATTAGCGCTTTCAAATGAATACGCAGAGACTTGTCCCAGTGATTTCCATTATTGCTCTCAACACTGTAGGCACATTTTAGATAGATAACATCATCGAATTTCGTCAACGAAAACACTGGTTTGAGAGAATTTATTTAGCTATCCTTCTATTTACTGGAATTTCCTCTGCTTGTAAGGAAATGTGGATGAAATAGAGGTTTGTTTAATAGTGCAGATGTTGCCAATTTCGTAAACCATGTGCGTTGTGAGGTTTTAAACGTGGTAANTGTGACAGATGGTGCGGATTTCCTACTTCACCTTCTGGCGGGCTGTGCAATATAACTGCATCTACTTCATGGGAAGATGATCCCGCACCTTCCATGGGATCACTCTTCCTCGGCTCTAATGATCAACTATTTCTGAGGTCAAAACCTTACTACTCACACACTTATGTTGCAGCATCGAGGCTATGACTGCTCAGGATCTCCAGAGTTTGAAGATCCCAAGGCGGAGGGAGGTCAATGGT
>CAADRB010000024.1:2159716-2355371 GCA_900708905.1 Hymenolepis diminuta | reverse complement strand
ACTTGAGCATCATAACACACAGTTCCCCGGAAGAGGTCGAAATAAGAGGGTCCGAATTCGCTGAAATGATCAGTGAAAGGCAAAACCTCTGCATAGTAATACACAGTTTTGTGTTCCATTTCTTCTTTTCCATATGTGGGTTGCAAGAGAAGTATTCGATGAAATGCTCTTTGGGTCTCGTATATGTTTCTTTCATACATTGAGCGTGAAATGTCAGCAATCTCATCCAATGCCTCGCGAATCTTTGCGAAGGAAGAAATGGTTTCAGAAGAGATGGACGATCTAACTTCAGATATGTACTGGACAGGGTCCTACAACAGAATACACGTTGTATGCTTAGGTTAATACAGTCATTGTAACATCGGTAGTGCAAAACATCAATGGCACTCTTGATGTAATCGGATTATTGGTCATGCTGAAAGGATTTAGGTTGTAGTATTTCTGGAATCGATCCTCAATGACAGCATTTAAAGAAGTCATAGTTTGCATTACAGCGTGCAATAAAGTACTAATTTAGTGCTCAGTTCATATTTTGTTCACATTGTTATTATTGAAATATTGATGACCCCTAAATTGTTGATGTGGGGTTAAATGAATTACGATACAATGTGCATAGTTCGAATTGAACTGTAATAGGTAATGGCCATAACAACGCGAAATGGTGCCTTGCTTTTTCCGGCTGTTGTGTCGGGCTTGTAGATCGTAAGTGGCTCGAATGAGGAAGAGTGAGAAACTCACTTGTAATAGTTCGTGGGATAACGTATTAGAAATTAGAAATTAGATTAAGGTTGCATATAATAAAGTGGAAGATAGGACGGGTTCAAACAGTCAAGTGGTCTAAAATGCTCGACTTTTAATGAGAAATACAGGAGACACAAAGGCCACAACCCGGTAAATGTGTGGGTAGACAATGCCTCTAATCTACATCGAAACTAATAAGAGCACGACAGGCCAGTGACCAAGACCCTGGAGGTCGTCACCAATCGGACTGAAGGTTTCTCAGTGTTGACCGCTTCGAGTGTTTGAATGTAGACATTCGTCTCGGACATTCATCAAGTCAAAATTTATGGTTCCATGGACCATACTCTTCTGATTGGAATATTTAAAGCTAGCTAGACTTATTAGAGTACGATAACATTACCTCCTGATTATGATTTGGAGAGGAGCTTTCCAGGCTAAGAGCTTCAGCAACATCAGTCTTTGGAGGAGTCCAACAATAGTTGTCATCCTCTTCTCCTTCGGTCGGTAAGCAGTTATTTGCAAGGGCCCATTCGCACCAAGACTCATTTGGAGCGTATCTTTGTCCATCCACAGTCAATCCGGCCAATAGTCGGGCCGTCTTGGTTGGGACTGCCGACTCGTCATGCTCATACTCGTAATTGGGATGTCCAATGAGGTAGAGAAGCGCCTTCACTATATCCAGCAAAGTGTAGCATCTAAATAGAAAAATCGGTTGAGTTCGTTGCATACCGATCTACCACGAAGTTCCGGTTCGCCATTAAATACTTCTTGAGTTCGCAGTGAGTGAAATCGAGCAGGCTCTGCGTTGTTAAGAACGTCAAAGCTGTTAAAAACCAGTTGCTCTTGACGCATAAGTAGAAATGTATGGCTGGCTATTTAAATTAATGAATCTGGCCCGTAAGTTCTGAAAATCGTGGACATGAACTATTCATTATATTATTATATTATTTATTCTCTGCAATAACCACAGCATGTTCATTCTCTCCTCCCGACCTCAACCAAGTGCAAGAGAGGTCTGGGAAGTTGAATCAAAATGGAGGATAATAATTCTCTCAGGTAAGCTTTATCCAAATGGAATTGTCATTGTCAAGTGAATGAACTCAATTATTTTATGAAGTAAGGATGAACAACAACGATAACGATTTAAGCATTCTTCCAAATAGGAAAGACAGTGGGATGCTTGAGGACTTGGGAGTTGAAGGCTCTTAACTCAAAGCTCTGTCCGATGAGCTGCTGCTCTCTTATCCGGATTACAGATTATAATTAAACCAGGTAGAGAAAAGTAGTGAAGGGAAGAATTAAACTTGAATGTTTAGCATTTGACCGAATCAATTACACAAGACATCTTTGCATTGAAGGCCTTAAATACTTTTCGTACTATTTTAAACCTATTTTCAAGATTTCGACATCAAATTCCTGATTTTTGAGGAAATGGAGAGTAGAGTAAATATAATCACCCAAATTTATAAAGCTTACACGTTCCATTCATTGAAGATGCTCAAACAGATGGTTCCACAAATGTAAGAAATATTGGGATGATAGATGGGTGTCTCGAAGGTAACATTGGGAACGAGTGCTGGATACTCTGGAGGACAGCTTATCTAGACAAATTAATTGCACAATTGAACATTAGGCAATGAGAAAATCAATATTATGTTTAATGTTAATGTCTACGTTTGATTTAATGGGGCATTAGAAAAACTATGATATTGTTTAAATAAGGCAGTCTAGAAATGGAACCAATTTACCGTAACATAGAAAGTGGCGTGTGCATTCAAACCGGTTTTGGGGTGGAGGGAGACGCGTACAGACCTATCATCCAGCGATTCCACGACAGCTTGACCATCCGTCGATTTGTCGATTTTTCGGTAGAGCTCCTGTAAGTCCTTGAGAAAGGACCGTTGTTTGGTTGAAGGCGCAGCCATCCTCAAATGATGAAAGTGGTTTTGATCTTAGTTTGAAATAAAGTGCACGGAATAATGTGATCTCTACTAATAGGCTTACACTCTTGATACCGGTTGGAGCATCACGCTCCACATTCGTGAGCTTTTATTGGACTAATGGGGCGCCAACTTGTTGCACAATATTTCGCCTTATTTGTCAACACTAGCGAATTTCGCCAATCATGTGAATCATGTGAAGTGATAGAAGAATGAATTCAAATCTCAATCTCGGTTTGTAAATGCCTTTATTACTTTTTTACAAACAGTAGCAACAGTAGTAGTTCCGAGACTCGTAAATTCATGATGGTGAATGCTACATATAAGAAAACAATATTTTCCCCAAAATCACTCTTATATGTCAGTTTCTTTATATTCCACCTTTTGAATTCCGCTTCTTCGAGTCCACTTTCCTTCAAACAAATTTACTTACATTGCGATTGTAAATGGCGCATTATATGAATCGAACGTTGACAGGAGATCGTGTTGTGGAAGGGTGCGTCTATTTAGAATAAGCAGTACAATGTTGAGAGGAAGGAGGAATGTTTTTAAATTTGACTTGAGTTATAATTAGGGTAAGGGTTGCACATGCAGACGGAGAGCGATGAAGGAGACCGGGAAATGAGGGAACGCGTGGCGCAACAACGTCTCACCTGTCTCTAGCCTGTCCTAGTCGTTAAGGCCTTTTCCTTCTTTTCGCAAGTTGGCGCCCCTGTGATTGGCTGTTCCTCGGTCACCGTCATTGGCTTCAGCCGCATCGTGACTTGTGATTGGCACATGAAAGAGAAAGATAAAAAGGATTGGTTTTTTGTATTTAGTTTCGATTTCGCCGCGATTAAAGGCGGTCCCCTAAACCATTTGTCCTAAATATCGATACGAGAACATGGGTCTCCTTTTGATGTGGTAGTTTGGGTCGCTTGGTATAATGGTGTTTTCTGGTTGCATTTGTAACTAGTGCAATTACTTGGAGAATCTAACATTGGGTTAAGGTAACCTGCAGAGAAGAGCACATCATAGCAGTCAAAATCATGGAGGGAAGTAGTGAATTTTATTTAATTAACCTGAAGTGTAAATCGTCGCATTAAGGGAATTTGAATAAAAATAATGACATAGAAGTCTGCCAGTTTTAGGTGGCTGTTCACTGTGAAGAAAGCCTTCCTTCGACACCGTCGGCGAGATCCCTGTTCTATAGGTGTACCAGTCAACAAGGACTTCAATTGCTCAATCTCGGGATCCTTTAAGTCGTATAATGACACTAAGTTCAATGTGCGTCTGTTGCAAATACCTTTTGAGAAGATGGCAAAAGATGGTGGCATATATTTTGATATTATAATATGAAAATTATCAATCAAAATATAAAATAAAATCCATAATTGCCGAAACATTGTACTTTATATCGATCGGATTCACTTATAGTCCTCACTGGCGGTGTTTTCATTTTATTTAAATCGGATTTTTATGATGTCCTTTTGGAGTCAGTATTCACAACTAACTATAATCGGGACAGAAGTTTTTACTAATCCTTTATTTTCTCAGTTAATCAGGGTATTTTTCAGCTTCACACTTTATTTCTTAGGATGTTGGTGAATCTCTTTCCATAACCTATGTCCCCACTATTGAGAAATTGAAGGAGAGGTTAATTCAACCAAGAACGAGTGATTCTGATTTACCTGAAGCCGTTGTTTTACCTGATTTTATATCCTCGAGTGAAATTAAGTCGCTTCAATCTTCTAGATTTTGCATATACGGTCTTCCCAGTCTCTACGCTTTGCGATTTGGTGACCGACATTGGACCAAGCGTAAACCCGTTTTCTCCTTTGCAATGGCTGATGCTATTGTAACAATAACGGGATTTAGAGACTATAGAGTTGTTGTAAGTTAAATATTTTTGTTTGTGCAATTTGCAGAACCATATCGCCACTCTTATTAACTGGATGGGTGGTAGTGTTCGCCGAAAGCTTGATCCGGCCGTAACCCACCTGGTTGTATATCGTTGCGCGGGTGAAAAGGTTCGGAAAGCGGCGCTTGCTTCGACAAACGTGGCAAGAATGAGGCTTTCTTGGGTTCAGGAGGCTTGGAATTCTAGGCATTCGAAATCCCAGCTGAATGCTTGTGAAGAGGATTTTGTTGTAGGTTTATACTTTTCCCATTTCTAATTGTAATTCTCAGGATAAACATCGCGCGAAGGTTTTTCAGGCCTGTTGCTTGTACTTCATCGGGTTTTCTAGCCAACCAAGGACATTGGCCGAATTGGAGTCGGCTGTCATAGATCACGGTGGTACCTTAGCGACAGATCTCATCGATGAGAAATTGACTCATGTTGTAGTTGGCGATGATTGGGATAAGAACAGACAGAATGTTGTAAGTCAATCGTATTGATTTTATAACCCTTTGTAGGATATGAGTGTCCTTATCGTCAGCCCCAATTCAAGCGCCGTCGGAAATTCTCCCCGATCGACTTCTTTTTCTCTTGACCCTGAATTACAAGAGCAACTGCATGAGGTTGCAGTTCGAGTTCCGGTTCTGAAGTTGGATTGGTTCTGGAAATCCCTACAGTCCACTTACATTTGTCCACCCCAAGACTACTACTATATGCCTGAGCCTGAACCTAGAGATTCGCCTTATGCCTCGTACTTTTCACAGCGTACATCTCTTGACATCTGCTCCCCAGCTTCTTATCCATTGTCGATGGAGATTTTGGATAAGGAGAACAAGCAGCCGATATTAGAATGTAGTGAGGGGGATGATTCCCACTTGATTGCCACGAGTGATGCAGACCTTTCTGTCCGATTAAGACACAATAGGTCAAACGAACATCAGCTGAGTAGAGAGGAGGTTATTGCCCATCTTGCTGACCCACTCCTTGTTCCCAACTCTGGGAATTCAAATCGTCTATATTCTCGCAGCAGGGCATCCTTCACCCTCCTGGATAATCGCTCTCCTCTATCGAGTTCTGTGCAAAATTGCTCGACTCCCGCCTCGGAGGGCAAAAGGAGGCCTCTATCGACTGATTGCCTGGAGGAGAAGTTGACACGCTCTCCCGTTCATAGAACCCCACTTGAGGCGATAAAATCTTCAATTGGTAAGTGATGTCTGTTTGATTTTAACGCGTACCATGGTGATTAAGAAAACTCTCCAAAGAGGTTCCGAAGTTCACCCGCGAAAAGTGAGTTGAAAACACCTCAGAAATCGCGTCTCAAGGATCGGGAGCATCGGGTCTTTGAGTTCTTTGTTACGGAGAAGAACTACTCCTCGATTTTGGAGTTTCTCACTCAATCGGCTCTTCCTGTGAGTTTGGCTTTTACTGATCTGCTTGAAGCTGCTCATATTCGAGTCTATTTGTTAGGTGCTGGTGGCCTCAAGCTAAGCTCTTGAGCTAACGTTCATGTTGAACTATAGCCAATTTTATGCCATATCTAACCTGAGGCCACTCATTAAATGAACTTTGTTGAGATTTGAATTCGTTATTTTGGATTCCTGAGGTTGTGACTCCTGAGGTTGAGTTCACTCCTTCTCTTTATCTGAGCTGTTTTGACGATGGGTTTTGTTCCCTCGTACTTAACATGTACTTAACATATCTTCTGTTTACCAAGCGCATTTTAGGAATCACCTTAAGGTTTGCAATGTAAAGTGGTAAAATTTAATTGACAGGCCCTAAAGCTATCGGTTCGGATATCTGAAATCGTATTATCTGTTAAGCAGATACCACTTGAATTCACTTTTCCACAGTGGTAGAGTTGCGTCCTCTGATAGTCTACATTCGCTTCTCTCAGCAAGCCTAATTGGTTAGTTTTGTTAGGCCAAGAATCACAAAAAAATTTATTGATATTTGCCTGTGTTTCGTCCAAATGTCACTCAACGGTATTGTAGTGCTTACTTAGACGAAGATAAATGAATAATTCTTAGAAAAACCAGATAAGCCCTGTTGAGATGTAGATGTAGAGTTGATGGCAAAAGAGTTCTCTGGGCTGAGAAGTTTGAGAATAGTGATTGGCCGTTTGTCTGTATCCATCGCTTGTTATGTTCATTGAACACAGTGCTATCTTTGATAGAGCAAACTGTTTAAAAATGCGTATTTTTCCTGTCCTTGTTCCCCGTGCCTTATGAGGTAGTTTAATTTTATTTTCTGATTAATGATGTGAATGTTTTTTCGAAAATCCTGGTCAAATTTAGCTGAAATAATTTAGAACCTCTAGAAAACAGTTAATACCTGGAGATAAATTGGGCATGGAAGAGAGGTTTTTGACAGTTTATCTATTAATCCAGTTAGGAAATGTCTCCCTAATTAGTGACGCAAGCACAGAACTTAAAGGTAGACAATTGTGGTACTTCTAGTGTTGATTCGTGGAAATGTATTGCAGGTGCTTTCACTTTAACTCTCACAGGAAATACTGAAGGAGAACCAAGATGGTGGTGCCATTTTGCCACGAAGAGAAGCCGACATGGTGTTCGGAAGGCTCATTCCCATCCACCAGCTGCACAAACGTCTCCAAGGTCGGCTCACGGAGTTGGAAGGCTCTTGGGATATGGAGACGAGTCGCCTTGGAGAGATCCTTCTTCCTTTTATCGATGAAATGGAAAAGGTACGTGTTCAATTTACAAATTCGTGGTGTTTCGTGTAAAATTATTGTGGAGATATTTGGTCTATTTAATGTCAAGGAAATAGTGGACTATCAAAGGCATGAGTAGTGTAGTGTAGTGAAGTGTATAATTTTATTTACCTAGGGAGAGCTTGATAGCGATTATCTGCGATTGGCACGTGTTTGCTCATAGGATACTCAGTTTGAAGTATTTTGGAGCGTTCAAGTCGATTGGAGTTCAGTTCAGAGTACTAGAGGCACTGGGTGTCCGTTTGCAGAAGGATCTGGATTGAATTGTGTGGTAGTGGCTCAGTGGTCAGAGTGCATGCCTGTCAAGGCGGAGGCCATGAGACCAGTGTTCATTGGTGCACGTCCACGGATGTAGGTAGTCAACAGGTATGGCTAAAGAGGGTGGTAGAATTGGAGGACTTCACCTGGGGGTTTTATGATGCTATCTTTACATAAGATGAGTGTTGTAAAGCACTTTTCTAGGTGAATTAGGGAGTTATTAAGAGTAGGTAAGTTGGCAGATTGTTAATGTCTTTGCCCTGGCGAATACTCCCGACTCTTCCCTTAGAAGATATGTCTCGATTGATGATAAGCAGCCCAGCCTTGAGCACTATCTGCACCTGTAGAGTTTGCATTGCTTTCAACTACGGATTGAGGATGATCTGGTTTTGCTTTGTTGCTTTCTCCCATCTGTGGGACTATCATGAAAGGGAGAAGTATAGAAGAAGGCGATGGATAGGTTCAAGTGCGCCTGCGGCTCGGCGGGTAAGGTCCACGTCTCTATCAAGTCTTAGAGGTCACGAGATTGATACCTACCGATGCATATCCAATGACGTTAAGGTGTGGAGTACTCCGATTGTGGGGTGGCCAACGTGCATATCTGCCGAATCATAGATTATCCCAGCTGTACTCATTAATGCACAGCTGTTAATTCTGGCTAACAAGAGGGGTGCTGCAATGTGAGGTCATTAGCAGTTCTGGACTGCCTTCGCTGCCCAAGTTAGGTTCTCTTAGTGCCTGCTATGGGAGCATTTGAGTGACTAGTCCATCAGTGCAGCATCTCGTCAAACCAGCATTGAGCCAAATGGGCATGCGACATCATTACTAATCTATGTGACTGTGTTCAGCAGTTTTTTGAACAAGTTCTGCTTTCTTCAAAACCCAACTCCCTCACGTTTTAGGTATATACTCACTACATGCAATTCTATGACGAGGTCCACATCAAACAACTGGGTCATGATTATCCCCGATTCCTCGCCTTCATGCGGCAAGTTGAACTGCGACGGGAGTATGGGCGTCAAAGTCTTTGCGATCTCCTTATCCGACCTGTTCAACGACTTCCCTCCATTCTACTTCTCATGCAAGGTTTGCTTCTACCTTAAGCACTTCCTATTTTATCGGTTCGGTCCACATCGAAGTGTAATAGATGTGTGTGTTTTTTTTTAATTGATATATTTGCAAGAGATAGTATCTGAACAATAACAGGATTAAGAGGTGGAAGGAGGGCCAAAGAGCCAACATCAGGTGGTCTGTTTCAGTGCTTTCCTGTAATTTTCATTTATGCTATAATTTGTAACGTAGGTACGGGGAAGTTGCCCAAAGATTCAAATAGTTGTCTCGTGCATTGAATAAGCATTTTTGTGTGATAAGTAGTTCATTTCCACGCATAAGGGACCCGCATTTTCACGCCTTCTGTGACAGCTATCTTACTGAGTAGGCCAGTGGATTGTCTGTGGTTTTGTGGCCGCCAATGTCTTCTCTTTTCAATTCTATTCCCGAAGAAAGTGTAATAAAATACTTAGGCAACTTTCTTGTACAAGCACCTCACATGGTAAACCGATGCTCATTTACACGAGGTATAGACTACCTACCTACCTACCCACCTACCTACCTGCCTACCTACCTACCGGGATTCTACATCCGAATTTCGCATCAACATATTGCTTTATGTCTGTATCCCAGTTATATTTTGTGTATTGAATCGGGCGTAATTTAGACTTCAGGAATTCTGTTTATGCAGAAAAGTGGTTATCTATCTTTTGTATTTGAGCAACAAGCAAGCTTCCTCAGAGGGATATTTCCTGGTGACATAAATTTTTCTTATCTCAATACTTGTAAAGATCTGTCGAGGAAATATTTTGGACGGCTTTTGGTATATTGCTACTCGTCTTATCAGAGGTAGTAATAAAAGGGAGAATGTGTTCAAAGAAGGGATGTGAGGCGTTGACTTCGGTGTTTGCTCCATAAATAGGGGCATTCTCATTCACAGGCAATGCGGTCAGTTAAGTAACTTCGACCGTTTTCCGTTTTAGGAATTCAAAAATTCACCCCTGTGACCCATCCGGACTACGAAGATGTGGTTGAATTCACCTCAAAACTCAATACTCTTCTAGAGAAGATTAATGCCCGGTTAAAGAAAACTGAGGAGTATATGTGTCTGCTTAACCTTTACCATGATATCAGCGGTGCTCCTGTAAACTTCCTCTTACATGTTACTGATTTGATTTAAGTATGATTATAATATTGCATATATTTTTCTAGCCTGAGATTGTATCCGCCTCACGAAACTTGGTCACCTCACTTAGTGTCTTCCAATTAGATATAAGTGCAAATGGTACAGCCGTCTGCGAGCCTGTTATTATCTTCCTTCTTACTGACTGTCTTGAGATTGTGCGTACGAAGAAGAGAGTGACTGGTGACAACCATGCCATTCAAGCAGCCCTAGCAGCTGTAGAGAGTGGCACCTTAGCAAGTGGAGATGAGACGGGAGCAGAAAGCTTGCCTGGGGTGGAAAAACGGGGAAAATCAGTGTCGAGGACGAATTCCGGTGCTTCTGCAGGGTCTAATACTTTCGGTGGAAAGAAACGCTACAAATATGTGCATGTTCATTTGGTCAAACTACAGGATATCACCCGGGTCCTTGATCTCAGTACTCTGTCTGCAGAACGCGCTGCGTTCTCTCTCATCATTCGGGATGCTAGCTTTGAGGCTGAGAAAACAGAGGAGGTTCTAACCTTTTGTTTGGCGGCTAGTTTCACTGCTAGTGCAGCGGTGGCAACGGGGAGATGTCCGGAAGCGATTGAATCAGCTGTTGCTTCAGCAAATCTGTCCACCATAAAGCCCACTGTTTTAAAATGTGGGGCATCTGTATCAGCAGTTGAACTTGAAGCTTCTGCTTTGGCCACTTCAACCCTTGTTGAAGCGGAAATGGATGACTTATCAGTTGTTGGTGGAGAGAAAGACTGCGACAACACTGTTGCTAAGTTACGATATTGTGTCCATGAGCAGAAAATGAACTTCTTGAAATGCCTCTGCAGGCATATAATGCAGGTGTCCTTTGTGGCTAATAGTCCTGATGAAATCCTTGTTGAAATGCAGCCTGACTTGGTGCTAAATTTCGATCTCGATTCAGTTTTTTCTCACACAGCAAATGTATCCTTTAAGACGAAGAAGTAAGTCATTGATTTTGTAATGGTTAACGCAGTGTAGGTTCTCTCGACATTTGGGTCGAGCCATCTCCCTGAAGACACCGCATAGACCGAATCTCAAACCATTGCAACCAGTTCCAGCAGCACCGGCATCTATATCGAATTCGAAATCATCTCGTGGACAAGCTGGAACTCCGAAGAGTTCAATTGGGCAGGGTTCTAATGAACCGCCCTCTCCTAGTCTCTCCTATCGGTCGGATTCCGTTGACATGCCACCACCTTCTCGTCCATCTGTTCTTGGGTCATTATTTGGAGGTGTAAGTTAAGTGTTTAGACGAATATTTATTATTATTTTTATCATTGGTCCATGGGATCAGGTAGAGGTTGGGAATGAATGTAGGGTTCTGAACTTGTGTTTTAGATTCGGCACGTTGTCCACTTTTATTTAATGGATTAATCATCTCCCCGTATTCTAGTGTTCAAATGTTTGGAATTGTCTCTAATTTTTAAGCAACTTCATATCTGCGAGATCCAGAGCTTAGTGGGGCAAGGTTTTGTGAATTGAAAAGCAGAATTCTACTTTTTCGGCTGTTTCTACCATGTCGGCCCGGTTGCACCGAGGACTTCGTTGGCATATTGATTAATTTATTCTTGCCATGACTTTGCGTATTTCCATGACTTTCCATATGGTTTCTTTTTTGAAGCCTTGATTTTGGGATTTGTTTAGGTGAATCAGTAAGCAAAGTCTTCACATTTCATGACTCAGATAAGGTTAGCCTGCCGGAGTCTATTGTTAGAAACTTTCCTGTGGTAAAAATTCAGCAATTGAGAATTTTTCTAGCAGCAATTGAGGTTTCACTATTCAGTGTTTCTTTTTTCTCTTTCAGTCACATTTCTTGACGTTGTATATTTGCAACGGTAAACGTAGTGATACTTATGTCCTTAGGAAATAATTTTCACATTATGATTTACAATCATTGTTATTTATTCTTTTTTTTAACCGTCAGCTTCTTTCCCATGGAGTTAAGACCCCTAAACAGTCGATGCGAGGTCTCTCAATGACGGATCTGGACGCGGAATTGGGAGGAACTATGTCCGCTAAACGCAAGGCTCAGACCTCCTCTCTGTGGTTGGAATTTGACTCAGATGCAGAGGACTGTGACAACTCACTGGCGATTGATAGTCGTGAAGAGGAGGAAGGCAGTGGTGGTGGTGGTGGCTGCGATAGCAACGTAGAAGGAGAAGAGGATGAAGATGAAGATGATCTTATTTCACTGAATTCCTACAACTCGGCCGGTGGCCCTTGGCCAGCTTTCCTTCCCCCTGGAAGTCCTGGTTCGAAAAAATCCAAGAAGATGTTAAATCCTGCTACCGCGTCGTCTACTTCACTTCGTTCGAATTCCTCCAGGCGGCTGAGCACAGGAAAGTCGAGGCAATCTTTCGGTGGACTTATGTGAGGTTTCAGTAGCATATAACTTCAAAGGTTTATGTATGTTAGTCTGTAGTGTTGTTGAATCATTACCGCATTTTTTTCGATTCAAGGCTTGACTTAGTGCTGAATCCTTCGACAGCGAGACGGATCAGGTGAGTTTTGTAGGCGTCAGGAAGCTGCATGAATGGAGAGTTTGGTGTATATTTATGCGGTCACCCCAATTTTCCCTCGGTCTAATTTGTCGATTGAGAGACTAGCTAGTACTCTTTGTCCTATCATTTCCCCAATCGCGAAAATTCTTGTTGTGAGGTGTATTTAGATTTTGATCCCTGAATTGTCATTGATTCCTTTACTCTACCTCTTCCTTTCTGTATTAGTTTTCGTTAATTGGCGTATTGTTTTCGTTTCTTTGTCTTGTAGCTTCGAGCTACCTATTAAAATAGCTGGAGGAAAACTCGTGCAACACAGCTTGTATAACTGCAATTCTTTAAAATTCCTATACGGATAGTGGTGTACCGTTCATTTATCTTGCTCCACATGAGGTACCGTTTCTCTTCTACGAGGCGACAGTACGACTTATTGTATTGCGTAAGTTTAAGCCTCTTGACCTGGGAATTGCTCTGGATATCTGGTAAGAATGGAAAATACGAATGAGGGGTTTGTTTTTCTTGGCTGATTTCAAATGTTTAGTCCAATTTAGGATGCTGGACTGGGGTGAGTGCTACCTAACAAAGGAAATTGCTTTGATTATTTAAGGAGTGTTGCCAGTATTTCATCTCTTAGGATTCTTTCTGTTTCTGTTTAAATAATGTGTTGCGTTTTTAGGCCTTTTGAAGGAAAATATTATCGACACCTCTCCTGTGTCGAGAATGACAAACGTTTTGTTTATCCGATTTAAGGGACTCGCATTTTACGAGTCTGGAGCACAAAGATTCCTAATACGACAGATTGGCTAAGTGGCATCACAAAAGCGAGGGGAAGTGGTTTGTTGTTAGAGCCTATGATAGTTTCATCACGGTGACAGCTAAAATTGTTAATGGAAGTTCTTTAATGTTTATCTGAATACATATTCATACAGTCAAATGCCATATGCCAAAACTTCAATGTCCAGTCGTAGACTTCTGAGGGTTGTTTTGCACAAATCCAGTTAACTCCCAGCCGAGTACTCTTTATGTTTGAGGGTTTGAGTCGATCGCATGCCCCAATTCTTCTGTGCACACCAATTCACACCGATTGTTTATTATTAATTAACTGATGTTAATTTCACACTCCGCTTCTCCAGCTGGATGTAGGCGCATGCGAGACGGAATTTATTAACGTGGTAATTAAGTACATCACTTCACCGCAGTTTGTTGATCTAATCGGGGAGTCGTATGTGTATACGCAAGCGGCAAAAAATGGAGGAGTGCTAAATTTCCCATGCCTATGAGGGTCCGGGCGTGTTTTTGGGGGAAAATGGTATCACTTTTTTCAAGTCTATTTGCAGGAGCCACGAGGGTAATTGATATAAATATGTGTGTATATGTATATGTATATGTATATGTGGGTAATTAATTGAATTAATACCTCTTAAATTGGCGGGTCATTGGGAACTGGTATTTGAGGTAGGCTTCGAGGTATAGATTGTGCGCCGGCGGTATTGTGGTCAATGTCGCTTCTATCAGGTCAAGGAATGGGTTTGATACTCATTTGTTAAAATTCGTGAATAGATGAGTCATAGTATGCCAGTTTTTTCGTCATGTGGGCTTCAGGACAAGGGTTCGAATAAGCTATCAACGGCCAACATACATGTCTACTAGGTGAGAGATCATAATATCGATGTTCACCGGAGGATATTCAGTCATGTGGACGACCAGCCGCACTAGTTAACTCTGGTCAATGTAAGAGATGGTGGAATGTGGGGCATTCTCATAAGAACATCTCTAACTCAAGCTAATTTTCCGTAGAACTCACTTTAAAAGGCTTAAAAGAGTTCTTAGCATAGTAAGTATATGACGAGCGGACGCACGTATATCAATACCTAATGTTTCCACAAGAGGCCATTAAGTTTCCGAGGATTCCACCCCTCAAATGTTTCGTTCCCACCTAAGCTTTAATCCCCTATATCATATTATTCTTTTTCATTTGTTATTTCTTTTAAGTCAAGTGCAAGTGAAGCTTAGTGGGAGATTGGAAGTTCGAAGGAAATTTACTTATTCATATTATGCATTGCTTATGCTTTCAATTCATCGCTTATTAAGCGTTTCATATATCTAGTCCATTTGGTCAGATAATGGCGCCGAGCATCCAATTTGGGCAAGAAGACACATAACTTTGGAAATAATATTTACTGATTGGAAGGTGAGTGCAATGGGAAAAATTGGTTTCTGAAACCCAGGAATACTCGTGGATTTGAGTATTTTACCAATGTTCTGTTTGGTAGGGAGTTAATCAATGAGAAGGCAATTGATTGAGCGTTGTTATAGTTGTCGCTTTTATATTCACTTGCACATTTGTGAATTCCTGGAATCCGCCAATCAGTTCAAATTTACCGAATGTAGAGCAGAACGTGTACGCCCGGGATTGCCTGGTTGAAATATTGGGGTGCTAGCACCACTCCCATCCTTAGAGCAGTGAGCTAATATAAACTGGCCAGGTTTGCTGTCTTCCATGCATTTGATGGAGATCGGAGTGTAGCCAGTTTAGAATGGATGATTTGACTTTATCTAATCCATTTGGTTGATCCATTTGAGTGCTTGTCTTTCATTAGTTGAGACTATAAATTGGGGTGGAAGGAAGCCAAAATCAGCAAGAACCGATGGTATCATGTAAGTTCCGTTGACAATTTTTCGATTAGGGGCTTTTACTTACTTAGTGTAGTGAGTTAAAATCCCTTCTGGCAGTACCTTCAACTCGTTCTTGTGGGTTGGATTCTTTGGAACTGCGTTTTCTTGCTGCCGAGCAATTCTTATGGCAAAACTGGCCGAGGTTGTTAGCGGGGCAAATTTCTATATTGCTTAAATCCAAAAGTTGGCATATGCTTCTCGTATAATATAGATGTAACTTAGTTCGGACTGACATCAGGGAACAAATCACTCATTATTATAAGAGTTGTGAAGTGATTGGCAGGTATTTCTTTCGAGATGCTAAGGAGTAGTATTATTATTGCTCATTTATTACTACTATTACCAATAAAGCATAAACACCTGGTGGAGCAGTTAAATGGCCAAATGAAGAGTGAAAGGTAAGGCACTAAGAGAAGGTATCGGAGGTATCTTTCGGGTTCTGATTGCACTGGTTTTCTCGTCATCGCGTTAAAGGGTAATATTGGAGTGTTCAAAATTGCGGGGTTTGATTGTTATGTTCCGCGATGTTCGGAGCTTATTCAAGGCTTGATTGAATTGTGTGGTTGGTGGAGCACTCTTGATACACGTGCTTCTGTTAATTAAGGGCAGTTGTTGTAACTTATTTTGACGGCAATTGTTAACATTATCTTAGCTCAATGGAATTCACTGACGATGCAAAATTGCAGTTCAAACGATGTTCAAACAGTGGTGTCTCCACTCGATAGATGTCTGTTGAGCTAGTGGTCTCGTTTTTTTCTATCGGATGAAATATCTCAAGGCAAACGGCAATGTCTCCACTTGTACTTCACTTGGGATGATCTGTAATGGCTATTTTAAATGAAGAGGTAAAATCGTGTTGAAATGTGCACTCTCAGTTTAGTGTACAAGAATTGAATGTATACAAATTACACACTAACAACATTCTGCTAAGACTCACTGTCAAGTCTTTATCGTTTTCTTTTACTTCTCGAAGATTGACCGTTTATAATGCTAGGTGCAGTTTCATCCACTCGGCATTTCGTATATTAGATCTGCAGGTTTATTAACTGCAGATAGTAGGATATATTGTAGATTGAATGACTACCCTGGTTAGAGTGTACTAGTTGGATTTTCGTCGCTGTGGACTTGTGTCTGCGTGATTTCGCAATTGAAGCCCATCTTTTTATTGTTTCAGGAGTGCTACCCGCAAGAGTATCTGTCGCTCCTTCTTGGGTATTCGTAAGGCACCAAAAGAAGTCCAACCCCCAGCCGCCAAACAGTACCCTCGTCCCGATCCATCATCTAGTTCCTTCCACTCCTCTACCACAGCTGAGGGGAAACAGCGTCACAAAAAGCCCCAAATTCCCGGTGCTATATCCGGGTCGAATCTCTCCCTATCGGGGGCTCCTCTGGCTAGACAGGAGGACATTTCAAACGACAGTGTGGAGGGGGAGGGCAAGGGAAAGGAAAGGACCATGATCAGTGAGGAAGAAGACGCCAGTGTGGCTCTGCATTCCTCTTTTCAACCACCGATCCCCTCAACTAGTAGCGCTGGGTTGAATAGTGCCGCGGCTGGTCACGTTGACAAGGCTCGTGGTTAATTTGTTTTTCCCCTAAATATGTGTGCATGCTGTTGCTTGGATGCTCGCTTGCTCTTTCGGGATGGCGTTTTGTGTTTGGAATGGCTTTGGTTATTTGGTTGCTTTGGACGTTTCCTATTTGCTTAGTCGGTTTCGTGAGTTGGCGTTCAGGGGTTTCTTGTTTAGTCCGTTACCTGTTCATTGATGGGGTTAATATTATACAACACTGATCGGACTGGGACCTACATATTTTTAGCCTAGGCTTCGAGAAGTTTATGATTTTGATTTCGGTGATATCTTGGTCTGTGTTGATCGCTTTCAGACTTTAATGAAGACTGGTGACTGAATGGTTCATTGTTGATGGTTATGCGTTTATTCTCTGTCAGCTTTAATTGGGACGCGGTAATTTTAAGGCGCTTTCCTTGTGTAGTTTATTACGGCGAGTTTGAGAAATAACTCCATTTAAAAAGCAAATTCTTCATTAAAGATGGACATGATATCCGAGTTGTAAATGGGCGTTTACTTGCAGTTTCTAAAAGGACTAGAACGACCGGTTAATGAACTTCAAGTGTGCCAGTAAATTGGCTTTTTCTTTAGCATTTAAACCATTGGAGACGGTTATACGTTTCAATCACCGTCCAGTGAATGTTTCATGGCTAATGAAAAGCACGGTTTCCTTGTCATTTTCTGGTTCCTCGAGCATTCCGTAGACCGGAATTTAGAGTGGGTACGGGAAGGTAAAAGTGGGCATTCGGATTTGTTCAAGGGGTGCAAAAGAGTGAATGAGTTTTTACCGAAACATTAGATAGAATCCTCTAATTAGCTCACGCTAACTTTCATAGACAGGGAGGTCAAGTCCAATGCACTTTGGAAGCCTGGGATATTTGCACTTATATATGTTTGCTGAAAATTCCTTTTCGTTCATAATGTTTCCCTGTTCACTTTACATTTGTTCTACAGGGTTGTATTGAACTGGGTTTGAGAGTTAGTTAAAATTTCGTCAAGCTCTATTTGATATTGCCTAAATAGGCAGCTCTTGCTGTTTTGGTCCTCTCATTTGCATGGCTTCTGGTTGAAGAGCTGCGAGTTTGGGATTAAGTGTTTGGTTCCGTTTTCTTTATCTTTATCTTATAGTCAGCATCAGAAAGCAGACTAATCTTCTCTTCAAAACATTCCCGAGTTAATACCCTAAAGAGGATGCTCACTTCTCCATTCCGCAAACCTTCAGCAGCAGGTTGCAGTGACAGTGCAGGACGAGATTTCAAGATATCATCTCCCGAAGGCATCACAAGTTGGAGCAGTTTGATAACCCTCAATGAGGAGAACAATGAGGACGAGAGCGTCGAGATAGAGCATGAGATACCGGATGAAATTGTCGCTGCTCGTAACGAAGGTCAACGGGTTTCTGGTGATGATACTTGCAGTATGATTGTTCCTCAAGCTCCTCCCCTCGTTTACGCGATCAAGAAGTTCCGATCCAGGAAGATGGAAAAGAGGCACTTTCGAAGGTCTTATGGAAGTGAAATCTTCAATCGCTCCATTGGATTAGATGAGGAGAATACTCAGGAACATGTGGAGTTACCTGTTCTTCCCACCGTTCTAGAGAGCCTGGAGGCTGCTTTAACTCCTGATGTATCGAGATTGGAGGAAAATGCAGAGAGCGGGGAAGGAGATAGTGAACTGCAATGCACCACTACAACTCGTAGAGAAAGCATATTTAGAAGAGGTTTTTTATTTAAATGATGCGACCATGATGATGGATTTTTTATTGTACATCCATTCTCTTTTCACGAATTTACCTTTTGCCCTTTTGTACCTGTGAATTTGTGATTGTTTATTGACGATAGATATTTGCCCTATTTAAAGTTTTTTCAGATCCTTTTTGAAACAGTTGAAATTGGGTCTGAATAACTTGATGTTGGACAACTCTCTTACCCATCTTCATATTCAAATAACCCATACTGTGTCTACTCTTCTGTTAGTGACAACTCCAAACTCTGTTTTCGCTTGTCCAATCCTTACCTTTTGTGGATTTGATGAGGCTGATTTATATCTGAGCGCGGAAACTTGAGAACTTATTGTTGAAAACCATCTCATGTAGATGACAATTAACTAAATGTACATAATGAGCTCATTCGGATTCACTTGAACAATCCTCAGACGACTTCAAAATCGACGCCAGAATTATGATAAACCAGTTGATAGCTTAGCAGTTTGATAAATTTCTGTCACTACTGTTGGTGTCTATGGCAAAAATTCGCGGTTCGTCATATTCTTCGGCACCTGATCTTGAGAAATGGAGGGCGAAGAGTGGTATGGGGGGAGTGGTGCCAAGTTGTTCATTTAGTGTATTTAAGCAAAAGATCGTATCTAAAATGTCATTTGAGATTGGAGTACATAGCTTTCAGCGAAATATTTACCAGCAGGTAGAAGGAAGACATTTTGGGATATTTTTGCCCTAGCACCAAGATTTATATATTGCCCTTACAACTGAATTCCACAAGGTTTTTCAGAGTGGTTGGGTTTAGCTTTTTAGGAAGGTGGATGAAAACTGTAACCGACATTGGTTTTCAAGTGTGGTGGTTTGCATTCACTTGAACCTTCCTAATTTCATCCAGTTCAAATTCGTACTATTGCAGAATAAAACAACCCAATTTTAAAGGTTTGAATTTTGGAGGAACTCCTGAACACATTTATTCGTAAATGCTTGAGAAGATACTGTCTTTTGTAAAGTAGGGCCCTTCCGCGCCGACGCAGTGCTAGGATGTCCAGTTTCTGCCGCTGTGATCTAGGTGCTCACTCGATATTGCTGGACTATAGGTTTCTCAGACGTAGGGGGAGAAAATTCAAGAGTCTAATTACTCCAAAACTATTTACGTGTACGTGGAGCTTTTTAAGGAAATCGTGCAGGAATAGCGGGAGAGTGAAGGGAGCACGAGCATTTGCGCATCCCCATAGCATCAACAGGTTCACAGCTACTGGTTTGCTCGACTTCCGGGTAGGTAGGAGGTACTCATAAAAGGGGGTGTTTAATTAATTAGACTATTGTGATTGCCTCATCATGGCAACCTCCATACATGTCACATATATGAAATACAAATCGTCCTCAAATAGTTAATGGTTATGATCAAAACACAGCCGGACTGATAGTTTTTGTCTCTATAACTATCCCACACTTTGATAAGGATGATGGATAACGTTGAAACAATGTGTGAATCCCTCACACCGAGGCAAAATATCAACACTGCGGGTTTGAGTTTAGCTTCCTATCTCAAAATATTAAGATGCTGAGCAATTATCTGAAGTGATTAATGTACAGCTAATGGTCACAAGTCTTCAAAATATCCCCGATGCAAGGTAGAAAAGAGGCTAGATGTATTCATCCTATATGTATGATTGTAATACCGCGCTGGGAAAGGTTGTCTGATCCAATTTAAATTGTTAGTCACTAGAGTCTCTGACCTGAAGGAAATCTCCCAAGTCATACATAGAATGCAGTTCATAATAGAATCCACAAATATGATGATCGATGACTGCATTAGAGTTGCTAGGCTCTCCTAAGTGTTTAACACCTCCCTGTACGCCAATGCCATGGTGGTGCACGTGTGCATCTAATGGTGTGGATGTTCAACCGCACAAGCCAATTTTGACCTTCTATGACCTTCTCTTTTATGAAAATTATTTCTACATTCGAGTCCCAGCGTAGGTCGAGTGCAGTCACAGCATTTCACCTCCTCACGTACCCAAAGCTTAGAGATAAGTTATCGATTTCACTAGTCTCCGGCTTGCGGTGACTCAGGTAATTTGCTTGTCCTGTCTGAGCACATGCCGGATCTTACATGGCTACACTCTCCCCTGTTCTTCGTTCTTCATTTCTCTCCCTTGATCTTCGTTCCCTACTCTCCCGAACTTCGATATGCTTTGGCCTACTCTCAATTCTTCTCACTCTGTTTTGTGAACTGCGATTGTCTGTTGTTAGCCTCTACAAGTGATAAAATGTGTTTCTCTTATAAGAGCACCTCTAGGTTAAATTCCATCCACCTAGGCCAGGTATTTTTAACACCTATCATAATGGGATTAGGAAGAGTACAATCTTCTCTGTTAGTTTTTAATTATCATTATCGTGTTAGGAAGTTAAAGGTCAACCACTGGGCCATTTGAAAGTCGAGAAGCGTGTGTGCATGGACCAAATTCAGTTTGAAAGGATGTTATCTGCGTAATTTCACATCTAACACCGTTGTTAAAAACGACTCTTACAATTTAAATAACAACGCAGAAGTGCGATAACAGATTTTAACACGCAATTTGTGTCCACTTAGTTAGGTAATGCCTTATCATTTGTTTGAAAATTATCTCTAGATAGAATGCAGTTTGGACTTCTAAATCAGTTAAATTAAATTTAAAAAATAATCTTAATATTCCAGTAGATGACTTAGAAAAGCTGTTTAAGCATTTAATCTACCAATGATAAATTGTTCGACATCTCCATGACCTTGAAAATCACATTCAACTGTCGTCATATTATTATTTACCTTTTCGACAGATTATTGTAATGGTTTAGTTACCACCTTTTTGTTAATTCTCCGCTCGGTTGAATGAATACTGCACATTTATATTTATTTATTGAGGTTTCCCCTGTTAATATCATACTTTATTTCAGTATTAATAAGCTAGCACTAATTTGATCATCACGGGCACGACGGTACATAGCTTCATAATATATTTCATGGGCTACTCACTAAGGCTACGGTAGCCGCAATTCAGAAGAAAGAGGGGAACAAACTCATAACTCTACGAAAATTCAGCTGCTTCTTGATAAAAAGTTATAATTTGCATCCTATAGCTGTGAGTTAATGGAACGATTGGGTACTTGGTTTGCCAACGATATAGGGGTGAGGAAAACTCATTCCTAGCTACGAGTGTGTAAGTACACCAATCGAAAATGTAGTGCCTAGGTAAAAAATTCCTTCTCATGAGGTTTCAAGAATTCTTCTCGAACATGGAAAACTCGGAAAAAAGAGAAAATAAAGAGATAGTTGATGAGTGATTTGGTCTGGATAATGAAATCTAAGAGGAAAAAAGTCTACAAAATGAAACAAGAGAATAAATTAGATTCAGTGAGAATTAGAGTTAAACAGGTCGAAAGTTATTGGTTAATTACATGGCTTTACTGTCAGGGAGCAAAGGGTTTCAAATTAATTTTGAGATCGAAAAAAGACTAAAAAATGGTTCCCTCTTTAGAAAGTTGAATTTAAGTTAAAATTCATTGAGATATCAGAATTATCCGGGAAAAGTAGTAAGTTATGTGAATTTTGCTTTTCTTTCGAAGACGGATGGAAGTTGATAGTTAATAATCTGATCTTGATAAATGCTTTTCACTCTCCATTTTGATGACAAATGGGACGTTTCGAAGGCTAACGCAGAGTCTACCAAGCGTCAACTACTAGATTACTGCTTTAACTACTTTCAGGTACATTTCAAATTAGAGTTTTTATAGTTTATATGAGGTCAGAATGCTAGGAATAGGGACCAAGAAGCATAAAACATACTAAGAGTTAGAGGAATCAATAACAATAACTACAATCACTTGACTCAACAAGGGATCTGAAGTTGGGTGTATCTCCTCATCTAGCTAATAGCCGCCTTCACCCAGGTTTGACTTCACCATGAGTCAACTATAGGTGCAGACAAGAACATCTGTTCAGATTGGTATGACTGTTAGCTTTGCAAAACTTCAACGTGATTGGTGGATTGCAATCTCCTAGTTTTAAACATTTCGAGGCTTTTAAAATGACAATTTTTTAGAATATTGTATACTACATCCAAGGGAGGCAGTAATTCCTACATAGATGCAGTCAAATCCAACCTATAATTTGCAAAGTTTCAACAGGAAAATTTAAATAAATAGGCGTGAATAAGAGGTGAGAAATATGCTAAATTTAAAGAGGGAGAAAACTTCTTGACAGAAATAGTATTTGCTTCTAACATATGAAGGTTCTCCTGCAATGCCACACCAGATTAGCTTAATGTGAAGCTTCTTTTGGGTGATATGTACTGCCAACCCAGGTAATCTTTTTTATCAAGATCAAATGGAAGAAAAACATTTTTTAAATATGGGAATTAGTGTAACCTGATTGACCTCAGTTTTATCACACCTTATCGGTGTTCAGTCTGTATAACAGACTTGATCCCTTCATACACCAAAATCCAGTTAATATCCTTCCATATAACTATAGTTACCTCTTCAACACATTATCTCAAAATTGCACCGAGACAATTCACTTATCTGGATCATTCTTAAACTCGATCAGCTCTATTCGGTAGGTAGAACTCGATTTGTTTGGACACTTCGGACACACGTACAGACATCGAGAGGAGTTAATACGGAGGATTAACATGTATATTCTGGAGTTGCTAGTGTATTTCAAGGGATCCGTTTTAAGCATTTTTTTATCAGACAGTTCATAAACAAAAGGAAGACATTTAGGACATACTCTGAGTTCTTAATTTAAATGATGCCCAGGGAGGAGAATCTCTTTAATTCGAGAGACCGATAGGGTATTTTTTGGGAAAACTGTTTATATCAATATATCTCATTGAACTTAGCCATTTTTCAAGAATTTATTAGGATATCCAGCCTGGAGTTTGACCACATGACAAAATATTATTGGGACAGGGTGAGTTTGGTACGATTTATTTCAAACCAGCTTCAAATGTATTCGGTTTGTCTGCAAATGCGGTTGTAATGGCACACAATAGACTTATTTAAATTCATTGAAAGGGAGATGGAAAATATCCGGTACTTGAACACAAGGGAGAATTTATTAAAAAAGTGAAATTTTCTCTTAACTGCTATCACACAATTTGACGTTTGTATGATGTGATATTTTCCGTAAGCCACACACTTTCGACTTGATAGCCCGACAATTATCGAGGGATAATGAATATTGTTTACTAGGATGAGTAATTTGATTGGTCTCTTCAGTTTCACCCTAAGAGTAGGGTGTATGCCAGCCCAAGAATTTTCCTACAGTATCAAATCTGCTTCAATGGCCCCCATTACATTACCCATAGCAAAACAAAACTTTTTAGAAATTCCGATCACAAATTGGTATTTGAATATATGAAACACCAAGATAGTTGAGCAAGGAGTGAAACGATGTAAGATGACTGAATAAGAGCATATTATAAAATCAGGATATAAAGGGGCTTACTACATAAAATTCTGAAAGATTTTCCGACGTTCCTCCGCGTATCTGGGTGAGTTTATGTCGGCGATATTCAGAGCTTGTTGAGCAATTGAGTTAAATGAACGATTCAGGTAGATGAGACTAGCAAAAGTGTTTCAAATGTACTAGATCTTAGTTGAGTTAATTCAAGGTGAATACTCCTTACTGGTATATCTGTTGGAGTTGTGTGAGGACATTTTGGTATGCTCCTTCATATTTACCTGTCTTATCTCTGCGATGTACCTTAATAAAGATTTATTTATAGCACGCTACCTGCACACCAATGCACATGGGTTTATTGAAGTGTAAATAACAGAATGAACAAGTTGGTACAAACTCAAGTTACCGGTCAAACAAAGGGAAACTTTGAGCATATTTGTGACCCCAAATCTGCAGGAATAGTGGTATTCAATCCTTCTTTTAGAAAATGTATGGAAGACAACTTGAGGTAATCATTTTAATAAACATTCCTCCTCGTTTTTAACTCCTTAATAAAAATTTATTTAAAAACAATGTTATCATAGAAGGAGATTTTTCTTGTAATCTATTTGAAAGTTTTATTTCGTCCAGGCTTTCAAGAATAAATAAATGCAAATCAGTGTATATGGAAATGGACTGAAATCGACATACAGTGATTTTGGGGTTTATCCAGGACCTATCTACGGTTACTTATCAATTTTACCTCTCTTTCCCTCTCGGTATCAAATGTGTTTATATTCTTTGTAGTTCAAATCTGGTATTAGACCGTATTTTTTATCGGTTTAGTTAAAATGCTGCCACCATCTATGTCTTCCTCAAAGACACTAACTTTGAAAGTTTATTTCCTTCTCTCGTATACTAATAAGAATTTTATGGACAAGCGATTGCCATATCATCGACTGTCGAATGTAAAGTATCGATATATTCGCCTTTCTAGAAGCCTTATTCAATGTGCTTTGACTTTGGTAGTTTTTACACAGATTTTTCTGCAATCTTGTCGGACAAGTTTATTAACATGACAGGGACCATATTGCTATTCTCACTTTTCATCTTTCAGATCAAGAAAGAGGTTAGTCATACTCACATAAAATTTGGCTGGCGCTGTAAACACACACCTACATGTTCCAAATGGATATTTGAGAAAAGAGAACACATCGTTGATCAACCATCATGATGATCTGCAGAGTTACTGCAAATCCCAGTGCCAAAGAGAATGCACTCCTTTTGAGAAGATGATTTTCGTCACAAAAGAATTAAAGCCTGATAATTAAGTTGCAAAAGTAAAATTTAATGCTTATCCAACAAGTGTTGCATCATGCACCTATGGCATAGGCCGAAGGCTTCAGCAATTTTCAAACCCTGTCACTTCATGCAACAAGTATTGAGGTAGACTAATTGTGGGTGGGTGGGTGGGTGGTTTCATCTCAAACTTAAGGGTGGTATCTAAACAGCTCAAAACCCACAAATTCCACAGATTCTATTTTGAATAATGATAATAATAATTTCCAAATAGAAAAAAGGCTACTTTTATCATGGATTGAACTGTTCAAATGTGTGTGAATATCTCAATTCGTAATTCCCGACAGCCATTGAGATAGCATTTATCTAATCGATAAAGCAAGTAAATCAAAGTTAAATACAAGTTTATTACTTAAATTAATAAATCACAACGATTTATGTGCAAATATACATTAGCTTACACCCTCAGAATGAGTCAACAATGGGAACTATAATAAAATTGACCTTTTAACCCTAAAGTGTGTATAGAGATATAAATGTAAAATTGACGCAGTGACGGTATATTATATCATTTGAAGTATTATAAAGTGTAATCACAAAGTGTGACTTAATTGGATGAATCCAATGAGCTCCAATGAGTTGTAATGAGCTCTTAAAAGGTGTTTTAGAAAACCCTAGATTGACGTAAGTTTCCAGGTAATATTTCAATAATAATAGCATTTTATCATTCACCTAATACAAGGGAAATCAAACCTATCATGGTCTCTAGCACACAAGGGTAGGTATGCGATATTATCGTGAGAATATAATCAATTGTGACATGAGCTATCGCAGAACACCCTCTTTGAGAGTTATGTCGATGTTTACCTCTCAGATATTGGTATATTGGAAGTAATACATTTAGTTTAAATTCACCTACCCAAAGTATTCTAGGTTTAAAAGCGGTAGAACTTTATGGGAAATGGTGGTGTTCGCAAAGACTTATCTACAAGTAGGCAAGTATTTAAATCCCTTTTAACACATAAAGCGAGATAGTATTAATAAATTTCTATCTTACTTGTCTAGTGCTAGATTTGACTTACATTCTGTACAATACATAGAAGAAAGTACGAGTATCGGCTCTCTGAGAAAATTAACTTAATAGCGACAATTTCTTGCGATGAATCTCTTTATTTGAACAGGGAGATGGAACGGACAACTACAATAATGAACTCTGATCAATAAAGGCTGGCTGAATTCGAGTTTTTCACTTGGGAGGCTCCGTGACGCTAACCAACTACCCCGGATGAATGTTTGAAAGAGCTTACTAATTCGAGTTGGAAGTTATGTTTTTTAGCCAATGGATAATCCACTATCATATCGATGACAGTTTTAGTCTTCCGACCTGTCTATATTAATCTTCTAGATACTAGGTGCAGAATTTGAACTTGGCTCTACCTACTGTTAATTGCTATCTTAGATCGTCTGCCACTTTTCTCTATTTTCCTACCTCATCAATGACATGTGAGCATGGAGACCATCTGCAGCTTGTGGGTTTTCCATTCCAAGACAAAGCCTTTACGAAAAAACCTGGAACCTAGTTTGTCAGCATCGTAGCCCATTTATTTGAAAATTCCGAACTTTTAAGGAAAAATATTCTATGAACAGGCTTGGGATTGATCTTCTTAAGCTTCCACAATATTTGAATATAAAATTTAGCATGCGTAATGGAGAATTACCATTATTTTCTAAGCTTTTACTGAGCGGACTTCTTGATTCCTAACTAATGCAACCTAAATAGGGTATTTATTGAATTTATTGGGGTAATAGAAGCCCACTTTCGGTCATCGCTGACACACTTAGTCTATCTGTCTGTCTGTCTTAAGGTCATATAAAATTAGCTCAGAAGAAACCACAGTCATGAATGTTTGTTAAGTTCTCGCAGTCAGAGAAAAATTATCTGACGCAAATTGAGTGGACTTTGTCTTTGAGATTGGAACATTGTCTGCAACTGTCTGAATGCCCATTTAACAACACACTTCTTACCTTTATCAGGTACATTTGACGAATATAATTTTCGATACTGAATAAAAGTTGGTGTGTTTGATTTCAGTCTTGAAAAGATAGAATTTCTGCAAAGCCACAGCCTTTTACTGGGTATAAAATCGTTTCTCTCCGCTATTAACTTGTGAGCTTTCTATATCCGAGAGCTGCTGAGCTCGGCTCTCAATCATTTTCAAAACGGATTTGTATTATATTGGCAGAATAACCAGAAGATAGAATTTTGTTGAAAAATGTTCCCTTATTACACTACTATTCCCGACATGTATCATCACCATAATTACATTGAGAAGAGAAGAGAATTCTTTTAGAATTTGAACAGAAAATTTTTCGCATCTTGACGTTTGAAATAACCAAGCATTTGCATATTTCCACGGTTTGAAAACGGAAATTTAATAATAAGAGGTTTTGATTTTTTTGGGGGGTTTGATTAAACCGACATCGAAAAAGCGTTACGATCAAAGTATACCAATTATTTCACACCATAAATCGGTTAGATAACCGCTTTTGCCGCTCTGAGTTCTCCGAAGGACCTAGAAATGAAGAGTGACATAAAAACGTCATCTCATACCATATACAATACTTATAAACTAGTGTCTGTCATAGGGGCTTTAAAAAAATATTCATTTAAAAGTGTACCAAAATGGATTACTTTTCAGGACTGAAGTATGAAAATTAACAATTGAACGACTGAGCCAGATGTGATAACATTATACATGATGCGTTTTGGATGTGCACATTCATTTTCAAACAAAATCCTTGAAAGTGAAAGGTCGTGTGAAATTGCTTGAGTAGATCAATGAGAATAAGCAGCGGCATTCAAATGAGAGCCGAGCCTCTGACTGCTCTATTATTGTCAAAGCTAGGATCTTTTAATGCTCGAGGTTGACGGCCATTGATTGGAGCGTTTAAATTTGTATTCAGGGAGTAGTTCCACTACTTACTTAGAACATATTGAGAACAACTAATTGAAGACCTGGAAGACCCTAGAGAGAACACATTATAACTGGAGCACAACTTAATGTATATTATCCATTAGAGCGCTTAAGATAGACACACGAGGTGCAACTGATGATGGGGACTATCAATCATTCACACGTCGTCTCGTCTCAAAGGGGCCTATCAAGCGAGCTGATACCGTAACACTTATTTGGATAATGTAAACTGTGCTGTTTCAAACGATTTTCAGTAAAGTGGAATTTTATCACATTTCTAGCACATTCTGAAATCGTTTTCCTTTCGGCTATTGAAAACAAGTTTTCACATCGAATGGCATATTTCAATTCTATTTCCCTTGGACTGTATTGGAAAGGATGAAGTACATCACAACGAAAAAAAATACAACTTTCTCTTTCCCGTTTACTGTACAAATTTTCCAATGCTTCTTTCAGAAAAAAATATCTCCGCATTTTTTTCAATTACAGATCAGACACGACCTTAGCCCAAGATACCACCGTGACCCGATTTCATTAGGTCGCCAAGGTGGTGGAGACGGTGCATGTAATTTCGTCCCTCCCCAACACGAACTGAACTTGTGTTTACTTTTAAACAGGAAATTTTAATTGGCTGGGCTGATAATATCTCAGTTGTAACAGCCAAATTTGCGTAGTTTTTAAAGAAAAAGTTTTAATGAATATGCAATTAATATGTAAAAAGTTTTTCTCAGTGTAGCTTTTTTCTCCGGTGAAAATGCACTAATATTTCCAGCATTTTGTTGCGTTTAAATGTGAGTTTTACTGCAGGTGAAGTATTTAAATGAAGTGGGATCATTAAATACTCCTGTCTGGCCTTGGAGTTAAACAAAATGAGGGATTTTTTTCTTTCTTACAGAGTTTTTAATATTATTATCTCTTTTGACTTTTGACCCTTAAAGTATGCTTAATCCTAGGGCGGTTAAGGAACGAGAAAGTGAATCCCTTCCATCAATTTAAGCTTGTAAGCAAATTACATCTCTCCCATTATAAAGGCTAACTAGGTCACTACGACGCAATATCCATATTTTGGGAGGAAGGATATTTATAAATTATTCTTCATTAATTCCTTGCCTTTGTACTTGGCGGTCAATCCGTCCCTCCTACTTGGGGTAATCTGGGACCATCTACTAACCCTGATGTCGAATTTAATTGTTCAGCAGCAGCTCTGGATGGGAGCTTAATTATTCCCGGATATCAGTAAGAAGTACTGACTTTATGCCTCAGTATTGTTGATCATATTTAACATTCAGTATTTCATTTACCACCTTCTGATAAACCATAGGTTTGCTTTAGCAACATATTCAGTTCTCTATTTAATAAGCCTTTGTTAGTCACATCCATCCACTCACGGCTGTAAGAAGATACAAATAACCAACTCTTATAGAATTCTGGACTACTCTCACTCCTTGATTACCACGTGTACATTTTGGGAATGTGTTGAAGATTTCTGTTATCCACGATAATCTTCCTCCTGGATTAGAAAATCTTCTAAATAAAAATCCCAAAAGGTTAGAAAGGTGACACTGATGCATTTATATGAAAAATAAGATGGCTCTAAACGCAATAGGGGTCACAATCATGAGTCATATTGTGCGAAATAGTACCGGTCGGTTGTCTAAATGATATGGTGAATAAAAGGAATCAAAATTATGCTCCACAATCTCAAATTAGTTCAGATAAATTGCACTCTTTATTATTCTGATCAATTTTTTGATCATTTAGGCCAATCTAACCATACCTTCCTTAAAATTTCATTATTTTAAATTTGTTTGCGCGAAAATATGACACCCTTATTTGAGGGGTTCTTTGTCATAAACCCAGATGAGACTGGGACTACCAGCTAAAATTTTGTAGTTTTAAATGTTGAGTTTACAGCTCATAAGTTTTGCACAACACCACTTTGTAGATACTTATAATCACGAGCATCAGTCGATAAAAAGGGATCAAGTCGCAATTTTTATCTTCGCAACCATAAAAATTGACATTGATGAACTGAAGATTTGCGAATATTTTCGAAAAATGAGAAAATAAACGGTAAAAATAAAGCTACATTTCTCTGGACCGGAGATGTATACATTTGATACATCAAAATGCCCATTATAAAACTCTCGGACTCTCTCCTTCCCAAATCCTACCGGCCAGTTCGTACAGTCAGGTCCTCTAAGTAACTCCTTTCCATCTGGAGGTCATACTATCACTCTCTGTCTAAAGCCGATCACCTAAATTGTCTTTTTACTCATTGTAGTTCTACGTCTGGTGACCATGATGTGAGATTTTAATAAGCAGCCACACCTAATTCCTTCGACTTTATGTGTTCGCACGCTTTGCCCCCATTTTCCAGAGCTCTAATGACTAATTCTCTCCCACGTCCCCACACTAACATTATTTAGCTTTCGATCACGCTTAATCCATTACCCCGTGTCCCCATAAACAGGATTCCTACCCTTTGTAAGTGTTTAAAATCGCGTCGTAATTAAAGTCCTATAAGACTTACCTCTGCCTCATTGTGGCTTAGTTATACTGCTGGTGATCCTCTGATTCTGTGCCGCAATAGACTAAAACCCCGTAATATAAATATCCTTCGCCTCCAGTAAACACGTTATGGAAAGTTATACGTCTACCTGTTCCTTTTGAATTCTTTACACGAAATTACCTGTTAGTTACCTGATCCGACTAATTCAATAATGAAATATCTATGCAATTACAATATCATAAATCTTTTAAAAAGTAGGACTATAAAATAGAAATGAACTAGAAACGCTATCAGTTCTCAAATCGCTCAATGGCTGAACTCTAATGAAAGCTGTTTTCTAAGTCTCTTTCCATCCATTGCAAAGAGTAGAAACAAATAATTAATCGGTTTATAGAGGCTCATCATTCTGGCTTTGAATATTTCTTAAGCTAGTTTTCTCATTAACTTTATTTAAACATAATTAAATTTTTAATAAACATTAGTTAATGTCGACCTCGGATTGGAGAAATTCTCTGATATTGCTTTCGTGGTAATCCTTAACCATTATGATTTTATCTATTTATAAAGTACACAGTGAATAACATGTGAGTAAATGGCTCTCATTATTGCTTGCATTTTCCTGTCTTTCCTTGTCATGTTAGAAGTATCCATCTATCAAATGAAGTAAACAACCTCAATTTACAGTTTCTACATTGCTAATTCGCTGAGCGGTCATCTCCCTCCACCAATAAGCATTCGAATAACCTCGACCAATGAGATTGTGGCACATGTCTGCACCTGAACTCCACTCGTAGTGTGCACAATTTTGGTGCTTGAATCCGCACGCTTGTAGTGCCCTCATTTTGTCTGAGTAGAGCAAGAAATACACATCAGAAGTCTTGCTACATTTTATTCTCTTCGTTTTCTTTCTTCACCTCTTTTCTGGTAGCAACAAACCGCAAATGTCAGTAATAGATACAAGACGTCCACCTTCAGCCACTGGTCGACTAAAGCGGATCTTCTCAAGTTCTCAATCTCAAGCCGGTCTCGGAAAAAAGAACTCCCCAATTACAGTACCCAAAAGCATACCAGGTCAAGGTCGTGAATTATCGATTACTGAACTTGAGCAGGTTTCCGGGAAAGTGGGTCGATATATTCGTGTCTACTGCGGCAGTGTATGTCCCTCTGCTATTTTTAAGACCGTCTTTGTTCAAAATGATGACACAGTAGCAAATTGTGTTGCCAAAGTTCTTATTTTACTAGAAAAGGAAGGAGAGTATGTGATGGATATGTGTACCCTATACGAAGTTATCGGAAGGCTACCGGCAAATTCAAAGGCTATCAATGAGGCCAATGTGGTTGTCGATCCAGGAGAGACATTTAATGAATTAAGTGCACGATCTCTTCCTACGAATGTCAATCTTATGGAGGTCTTTTCTCTAATGGCACCAGCCCCTGGCCTATGTCGTCGATTGGAGCTCAGAAAGTATTCTGCTTCCCCACCAAACGGTACTGACTCTCCCATTCCACAACAAAGAGCAAGAAGCGCTTCATTTCTGAGAAAAGCCAGCCCAAGAACTATTGGGAATGTATGTGTTGCTCCTTATTGTCCCTTCCTTCTTCTGATAAAAGGCAGTAGACCTGAAAAAGATCTGATAATACATTCTTTTTACAATATTTGTCGTGGAAAACTAAACGCAATAACTATGGGAACATCAGAACGTGATGACATTCGACTTCATCTCTGGCCCGAAGAGAAGAATAGTAGAGGAAATGTCATCATCAATGGAAACGGATATTCATCCTCAAAAGCTCCAATCAGATTTGAGTCAAAGACGAAATCTGTCTGGATGTCGGTGGTTTCTACGTTCAATGCGATTCAGCCTTACAATCCTTTGACAATTACCCTCAATTGGGAGACTCTAACAGACTGTTACAATTTTCCAGTTAATCGATGTCTTGAACCTGGAGATATACTGAGAGTTGAATCACAGAATCTCACCTATGTGTTCATCTACAAGGACTCGGAAACTGTTCCCGAACACAAGTTGTCTCTTGGATTTTTGACTCTTCCTCAGCTACCATCAACTAAACCTCCAATTGGGGTAAACGGTTCCCGTTCTGCAGCAAGAACAGCTAGAATTGATGCTTTGGTGCGGAAAAACTCAAATTCTAGTAATCCTGGAGGATCCAGCGTATTTCCAAGCGTTGCTGATGTGGAATCAGTCATTGGAGTTCTTTTTCCAAGGATTTCAACTCGAAGCAGGGATCCGAATTGGGGCGAAAACGGTGGAATTCTTCCGGATGTTGGGGTTTCTGCTGGATGTTTTGCTCATCTTCTTAGATCACTTGTCAAATATGGAGTTGATACCGGAGCCGGTGAGGATGGCGTTGTCAAGGCGATTAGTCATGCATTGACAAGGGAGCTGGACAACCTAAATAAGGTAATTATTTTGTTTTAAATATTAAAAATAAATTTTCGTCGTCAGAAAAATGGCAATTATCGATGAAATCACTAATAATTTATCCCCAAATTGGATTATAAATTGAATTAATTATTAGCTAGGAAATCCAGCTGAGAAAGTGCTGGGTCTGGAAATTTATACCTCTCATTAAAAAGGTTTCTATTAATCAAATAATTAGGAGCAATTTTCAGTGAATAGATTTTATCTTCTCTTTCTTTTATAATGAATCATATTTTTGAGAGATTTCTCTTAAGTTAACTCAAATTTTGTTTCTTCTACATTTGCTAAGTGCACAAATTCACATTTTTTCGATGTTAATTACCACACACACACACACACACAACACATATATATATATATATATATATGATATACACACAGATATTCTATAGCTGACTTATTCCTTATTCTCCGTATCTTGCGACGCGTCTTTTCGGAAGTTATTTCTTTCCATTTCAAAGACAACTTGAAGTGTTATTGAGTCGTATTTTGAACTCCTTCAAGCACAGAAATGCTCAGAATGACCATTTTTCGTCGTTTCTAAAACACGGACACCTAGAATTTTGATATTTTGCGTGTGATTTTAGGTGTGTAAAACAAAGTCGCCGAATTTTGTGTTAAAATTGCATAGATTTGGTTTGATTTTGAGATAGAAAACTTTTTTCAATTAATTAATATGCGAGAAGAATTACATTAAGCGTGGAGGTTATGGCGGAAATTGACAGTAATTTTATGGGAAGTTTCGTTACTCCGTTTAGTACATTTAAGGTACGTAAAACCTTCCCCAAAATCGTGGGAAGTAAGGTCATGGAAATATCCTTTATTTCTCCCAAACCTAAGCGCAACTAACTTAATTAATGTTCGTCCTTAGTAGATTGGAGAAATCTCACATTCAGTTGTCTTTTTCTTACAATTTTCAATGAGGTCTTTGTTGAATAAGTAATGCGAAAATCCATCTTCTCCAAAGTAAACAAAAATCCACCTTGAAGTGAATTAGATTACCGAGTTAGTTTGCATTATCTGTGGAGAAAATCTTGTAATTAGCGTTAGGACCTGGGTTTTTGTTTTCATTCTCGTCATCCGTACACTTGCACTCCAGAGTTTTCAAGATGTCATAATGATTTGGCAACTCTCAACTGGAATAGCTCCATCATTAACTTGGCGTGATACCGTTTTACATTACAAAGCATGGTACTTCACAAAGAGGTTAGACTTCAGTGTATGGAGAATTTGGTCATTAATTATTTGGTGGCTTTGTTGATATGGCACCAATTTGCATGTATATCTCTTCGCAAATTCCCATGACGAAATCATCGGCGTAACCAATGTAACCGTTTCTCTCATAATTTCAAGAGCATGCCTATCGGCTTTCATCACATTTGATTACCCAATTCAATTACATTCAATCATTTTACACTAATTGACTCTCTAAAATGATATCAATTGAATCTGTTAAAACAAAAATTTGATCTTACAAATTTCAATATTTCAAAATCAATATTTATTCTGGAATTAAATTTATAATTAATGCAACATCAGGAGGATTTCCTGGTCGACAACTGCCTTATCTGCTTATTTAAAAGAAATTTGATCTATTTTTAATATGAAATATCATTTAAAAATACTTAATTATGGAGGATGAAATGTTATAATTTAAATAAAATTCTAATTACTGTTATGTATATATTACTTATATATGTGCACCCGATTCACTCCCATGAGGGTGAAGGTAGCTGAGTTAATTCTAATTACGAAAACGTTCCTTTTTTCGTACAAACGAAGAGTCGTTTCTTTGCATATGCAAATGAACTAGGGACTAAGATATATCCTCTTCGTTTTTATTATTCGTCGATCGGTGAAATAGATAATATCATTAGTACTTTATCCCGTAACTTAAACACCAACTCGCTGTTTAAGTAATTTGAATTACCCAATTTGAAGTGTTTGTTGAGTCCCATTCAAACAAAATACACCGATTCCCAAGGTCGCTAATTTGCTTTCGGTTCTTAGCCTAGATTCAGGTCTTAGCCTCATGAGAAAATGCATTTTTCGTAGTACGTAAATCCTCAAGACCTTGGGAACACCTATGAAGCGACTGGCAGTTTTATGTTTTGTCTAATTTATGCCACCGGTGGATAAATTAATCCCTAATTTCCTAATATAAACCTTTTCTATCTCTTTATGGCCAAATTAACTTCCTACCAAGTAATTGTTAAACCTCTGAGAGGACATGTTCTCTTTTCCCTCGACAATCCAATTTTGTAAAATCGGTAATACCGATTTTAGTATGCTACTTAGTTCAATCAATGCTCTGTTTCAGTACTCATCACTTATTGGTTCTCCCTCCCCATAATATTCATTCTTTTTTCATTATATCAGAAACTAATGACATTTCCGGTTGAGCAACTTATACTGGCTTTCTATTGGGTCGTTCAGCCTGCTATTTTACACCTATTTTTCTATAATCTGAGAATAAGCAATGAGAAAAACAAAGTAAGTAAATTAACATTTTAATTTAGAAGAAAGTGATTTAGTTTCTAGGTATTTTAAGAGAAAATATGAGAGGCTTTGGAAAGAATCTGGAATCAAAAATTAAATTTGTTTTCCCAAATGCATTAGTAACAGTTCAAAATTCAATTATTTGACAAAATAGATTTTATGCATGCTTGGATGATATCGCGAGATCCGATTAGAGATTTGAATCTTGCTTTCAGGCTGAACTGACCTCTTTATGGTCATTTAGGTCAGTCATCCAACTAGCCGATAGTACGTACTTTAGCGCCCTAATGGATGATTTGATTGTACTTTCCGCCACGACGCTTTGTGAACTGCGTGCCCATTTCACACCAAAAAGTGCAGTAAAACTAGGTCCGCATTTTCTTCTACATTTTTAAGGCGGAAGTAAAAAGTAGATTAAAATGAAAATTCCCTGCATTGTTTTCCTTTATTTTCAGTTATTTAAATACAAAGGTTAATTAAAAGGGAAGAATTTTATTAAACTTTCGATTATTTTCAGGCATGTGTTTGGAGTTGGTCTTTGATCTTTTGCCGCTGACGGTCTTTCAGATCTCGCCTTCTAATTTATCGAGCACATGTACAGATAACTCATAAATCGATTTATAAGTCCTGTTAAAAATTTGAGTTCATTCCAATGCAAGGCCCATAATCAAATTATAGGAACGCGTATTCGTCTTGTTCCATATCCTTGAAATCGATGCTTGTTGGTGCGATCTCAGGGGTTAGAGTGACCAAACACAAGTGTTCACATTGGCTTTTGATGAAACGAAAGATTTTTACCGGAGAAGCTCTTGGATACCATCCTTTCACTCAAGTCATTTGTTCCTAGCACATTCATAAATGAAGCGTGTATAATAAGACTTCCACAGGTTCGGATGACCGCTAAATAAAGTACATTTGATGCATTATTTATTACTGCAATGGAGTATTAAAATAAAGTGAGTCAGAAAAAGAAATCGAATCAAGTGATTGAGTCCTAAATTTTGATATGAAATCAGTAACTCTACAACCTAAATGATCAGAACTGTTAAATGAAAGAGGGTTGAACTTCATTTAGAAAAGATTCCCAAATTGGGCAGGATCTTTTTATTGAAATCACCGTCAACCCATTTAAGTAGTGCAGTAGCACAATGGTTTATATGAATGGATAAGCTTGAATAAACAGGCGCTATAGCTATTCGGATTTGATACCCAGCAGCTTACGATAGATGGCCGAAATGACTAACGTCAGTGGTTGTTATTATCTAATTAGTGGTCAGGACCTTCAGCGACTTCTTTTTCTCCAATTTTTTTCTGCTTTTTCTAATTCTAATAGATTTAATTAACGATTGCATGGTCTCAAGAAATTATCCTAATGTTGTGTTATGATTGTACCCCTAATCCCACACCACCACATGATATTAATTACCTATTTCCGTGATAAATATCACCTTAACAAAATTTCCATAATTTTTTCGTGATCTTTTTTTTTCAATTAAATGCCGGATTCCTTTCACGGACAAAATGAGTTATCGCGCAGTTTTGTTGCCGCAGGAAAATAAGGCTGACCTCTATTGCGTAATGCCAGAACTCAAACTTAAGGGCTGAAGTGTGGTGGTTGAATCACCTATTTCCGTATTTTATTAAGTTAAAGCACTCTAAGAGAGTTTATTCTCAAAAGAAGGAATAAATGGGTATATGCGCACACATCTCTTTGAAGGCTAGAGCACGAATTTGCTCAACGGGGTTCATAATTTTTTCAGGTTTCTCAACACTTAGACTACATTAATAACAAGGCATTATCCTGGTGCCTCGTCCCTCCAATTTCCAGTTAATTTGCATTGAAGGGCAAATAATTTGTGAGATTATCCAGATAAAGCGCTCGTGGGAAACAATTTTTCTGTACATATACTCAAATAATGACAAATCCTATTAAATTAAACATTCATTTAAAGATGTTTATTAAATCACATACTACTCATTTAAAAAATTCTATTTTATTAAGATAGTACCTTGGTAAATCGCTATCTTAAGTTTGAGTTATTAGTGAAATAAGTTCGGTAAATAATTCTCAGAATAAGAATTAATGTAAGTGAATTTATTGGTCAGTTATTCGATCATTTTATTCAGATTTTAAAATAAATTAGATTAATTTTAATAGAAAAGGGGTTGATCTGTTTGGGTTACATTGTAAGAGAATTTCCCATGATTTGCTATTGTAGAATGGTGAATAAATACGAGATTTTTTAAACACTGTATGTACTACTGAATTCATTGCCTTAAGTATTCAATGTTCTCAATTAATGAATAATGTTCAACTCTTCCTGTTTTATCACCATACTTCGTGAAAATAGCGAAGTTTGTCATATCCTTTCATTTCCTGCGGGATCATTGTTGCTTAGACAATAAAATGACCTGTGTGTATGATAAAGCGCATGGATATACTAACTACTTACCAACCCCTTTTTCTATTTACCATTCCTTGTCTCATCCATTGACTGTTTCCCTGGTCTATTGCTCAGGTATCTGCGTTTTCATATGTGAGAGAAGATCTTTGGTTTTGTAGAAGCGTTAGCAATAAAATATCAGAATTCATCCTCGCATCGATTCAGCGGGTATCATCGCTTGAACAAAGGTCTTATTCGAGGAAACGTTCACCTAAACAAACAAAAACCAAATTCATTTTATTTTCGTGAATATTTATCCATTAACTGCCGATGTTGCTAAGAGGTCTTAAAGTGGGTGAGAGAGAGAATAGAGATCTGCACAATTGAATCCAGAATTTTCATTGCTTGTTACAGAGGACCAGTTGAGATAAAGTGTTTTGACAATTTTATCCTTTATTGAGATTTTCTAAACTGAGAGACAAATTTTGCTTGGGAAACTTGTGGCTGTCTGATTTTTTTCTCTTAGGGCGTTAGTTAAGAGATATTAACCACAGACTGTATTTAGAGTTAAGGTACCCCAAGATTTAATAGGCGTTTACATCGTTTTCAGTTTGTTGGGAAAAGTATTTTTGCACTGAAAATTCCCTTTCCTCATTATTGTTAGTCAGTCAGCAACGGATTACGTTTGTACTCAACAGGGGAGAAAAGAAGAAAATTTTAGTGAAAATTTTCACTCAGTAGCATTCTCTTAAGAATTTCGACATCCACCTACGTGAAACGCTCAAAATGAATTTACTGGGAATCAACTGGGAAGCTTCAATTTTTTAATTTTATTTATAAAATCTTTCATTTTTAGCTTCCTATTCAGTGATTGATTCATGCTAATTTTAAAGCTATTTGGGTCAACTTGAAAGAAACTCCCGATTATAAGGGCTCTTTTACCATATCTCATTAATGTTGAAATACCGGATCAATAAGTTGTATTCTTCTTGTCGATACTGAAGTGGTGTTTATTTGGTGTTAGAAGAATATCAAACATAGATAGGATTTCGTTTCTTATAAATATAAAGAATTCATCCAATTAAGTGAGTGTTCCATTCAATAATTCTTCTTCGAAATGAGAGTGAATCTTGATAGTAAGTGCTCATTGAAGCTGAGTTAATTCTAACGCCTTGGGGCTTACTTCAGCTAGCAAATTTTAAGATCTGGTAAATTTTCAATCAAATTTGAAATCCGTTTCAAATTTTCCTTCAAATCTAGGGATATTCCAGCAGGCAGTCGCCTTTTCCAGTTAAAAGAAAGCACTCGCTAGCGCACAGACGAAAATGAAGGCACAACGGAAGTTAGGATCGGAGATATACCCAGCTACAATCATCACAGTTCAATTCTCCCTATAATAAAAGCTATATTTTGAGCAAAGTACGAAACATAATATTAAATCATTACTATTTTTATCTTTCCAAAAGAAACAAGAAATAAGTACATATCTTGGATTTATTATTAAGTATTTTACAATTATCTTCAATTATCGATATATTTCATCACCGTCTTTAGTTGGCCTCCCAACATCTCATTCCGGCAATCTGGGAAGCAGGTTTCTGCACATATCTAGCCCATTACCTCACTCCCGGATGGCTGAAGACGTCAGGTCACCATGGAAGCATTTCATCGAACGCTGGTGGTCCAACTTTCTCCAAAATTATTGTCACGGAGCGCCGGCGCAGCATACGTCTCCGGAGTATGGAAACTGGAAGCAACAGCAGTACGCCGAATACGACAACCGATTCTCCTTCTGACGTGTTTGCCCCTCAAACGTCTAGATCTCGTCAGCCTAACACTATTAATGGCGGATTTGAGAGCGATCATGCCACTCCTAATTTTGAGAACTTTCCACTATTTTCCCATCTTCGTGAAATGCTCTCAAATGAGGCCGAACTTGTCATGAATGAGGCAGTTCAACAATCCCTTAGTGTAAGTGTCGTTTTACATTGTTCCGTTAATCAATGCATACCGATCATCAGTTTTAAGTGAATTGAAACTCTGATACCAAGTCAATACAAAACTTAGCATCTAGATTTTGACATCTGATTATCCTGGGCGCGAATCGTTTTAAACTGCGAAATATTGAAATATATATTTATTTATTTATTCATATTTTCTCTGAATTACGAAATATGTGATGTATATTCTATTATGGTTAGTATGGTTAGTGTTCAATTTTTAAACTGTGGAAAGTAACTGAAATAAGTTAACAGAAATTCCAAAAAAAGGTGGAGTTGAGGGGATCAAGAAGATGCCGAGAACAACGTCAGGGTGTCAAGAATCCGTCGATTTATCGGATTTGGGCTGAACAAAATCCTAGAAATGGACAGTTCACGTTCCGGAACTCAAAATTCATTGTTAGACGGGTACTTTTTGACCTGTTTTTAAGCATGGTGGTGGGTCTCGCCTCTTCAGTCAATTGCGTCTTCCAGTTTTAAGAAAGCAAAATGATCATATATGATAAGTGACAGTTTAAATGTTTTTGACACAGCAGAGGTGAGATAGCTGGAAACTGGAAGTTGGCAGAGCTAAGTAAGCTGTGTTCACTCAAGATAAAGTGAGCAATAAAGTTATATTGTTAGTAATTGTCATTATCAATGAAAACTCATGACCTTTAAACTTTGAGAGATTTTAGTTTGATCAACATTTGGATTTTTTCAAAATGGAGAGCAATTTTTTTATTTCACCAGGATTAATTTATTCTCAAATCCCAAATTGTTTTATTGATCAAAATTTGTAATGACCTTTTTAAATATCTTTATTCCCCTCCTTTATTACCAGCAGTAAATGAAATCCTACAAGAGGAAAATAAAATTTAATGTTTAAAGCACGAGATCATGGGATACTCTTGTATTACGACAATAATGCTCCCTAAATACATGTTTTCAAGAGTTGACTCAGTAAAATAAATTCATTTTAGGGTATTACCACTTAATCTTGTTTAAATGAAGGCCTAGCACGTAAGCAGAATTTGAATTCCAGTGAAATGGGCTTTAGATGAGTCATCAACAGCGAATACTCCACCAACATGTATATGAGAAGTTTCTAAGGCACCATACTATTGGGAATTAGGTCAGGCCAAGGGTCCATAAATGACATGTGTCAGAGTAATGCATCAAAACTTTCTTCTAGGACTGAATCAAGAGAACCCAACGACAATATTAATTTGAAAAGAATTTACCTTCGAAGTGCCGGTGATAATTCTGATTTGAAACTATTTCCAAGCCATCAAAATTGTAAACACGGCGTGAATTTAAAGTAACTCCCACTAAAAGTCCCTGAATGTTCGAATGTGTGCTAAGTACCCACAAACCTGTGCAGATTGGAAAACAGTTACCCAAATACAAAGAGGGTGATCGATCATTTCAGAAGTATATGTTCGGAATGATTGAAAACCGTCAGGAACTATCATGCGAAACTCAATGGAGTTGCTAATAAAATAAAGAGAAATGCTAAGCTTCAAATAAAATCTCATGGAGATGATAAATAAATAACAACCAAATAATGGTTGATTAAAAAATGATATTTGAGTTTTGATTTTAAAACAAGAATGATTCATTCATTCATTGACAGTTTTTAGATGGTATGTTGTGAGATAAGATTGAAGGGTGGTCGTTACACTTACACATTAATACATCAGCAAATTCACGTAATTGCTAATAAAATAAGCTTGAATAAGCCGTGATCCCATACAGTAATTTCATATAAATTATATCACACCATCTCTAGAGAAGTTCAATCCTAGCCAGAAGAAGTTTAGAATTTTATATCGAAAGAGCGAGGAATATAAGGAAGTCCTCGTATTGGATTGAATTATCCTTCAGAGTCAAGCTCCGACCGACCAAATTGTTCTCAAATATCTTCTCCATAGATAAAACGACGCTACTCCCAACTTGAGTAATACAGGAATCTCTGCTTTCAAGACCGAACTTTTCACACTTCTCTTTGCTCAATGAAAATCATACTTGCGTTTGGATACAATGAACCAATTACGGAGAAGAATTGATTTCAATAAGTATGTTTATATCAACGGTCCAGTGACTTCAAATGAGAAATCTGAGGGGTTTGATCCTCAACCCAAGGCTGACAATCAATGAATAGTGTGTTTTCATTTTAAACAAATGGTAATAAGGAACAATTTCTGTAGAATTAAGTAGTAAATACTACTCCATTTTGCTACTAAGCGCCGTATCAACTTTTCTCTACAAAATAACCTGAGATGGTTTTTTTTAAAATTGACCCTTATAAATCACCACTCTCGCTTACGGACGGAGACTTATGTGAAATATCATTGACCCCTATTAATTAATTAATCAATCAATCAGTCAATCAAATTTCTATTCTACTTTTATTAAAAGCACTCAAAAAAGAAAACATATTTCTTTAAATAGGGGCTTCAGAAATGATTGATTTGTGCTTTGATTGAATTCTTCCCCAATAAGTGTATTTTCCTTAATGAAATTATTATTTCCGTAGGATTTAATTGGCTCATATAATCAAAAGAAAATGGTGATACAATGGTTTGTTACAAATTCGGGTCATACTGCTTTCAATTAAGTGCCTTTAGAAGAATGGGAAAAGTGGAACTCGATCATTTCGGACTAGAAAATAAAAGCTTTCCCTAGACTTCAATTTTCCATTAGGGTAGGATCTTCTTGACTTGAAAAATTCCACCTTATTAAGTTCTACTGAAGTTTATTGTTGAATTGAAATCGTTATTGGTAACGCTTTGTCAATTGGACATTTTTGATCTGAGATATTTGAACGGTACGCACTCGTTGTCATTGGATGAAGATCGAACATTGCAGTATTGTGAAAAAAGTTTGCTTTCATATATACTTTCTTACTCAAGAATTTCATATTTAAGATCCAATTAACTTATTACCATAGAAAAGTTTAGAAGACTGATTGGTCTGCACCAACTCCATTGTTGGAAAAAAGGCTCCAGTTTCGATGAAGAAAACCTCCAAAACTAATGTTATTCAAAACTTTACAAATTACAAGACAACAAGGACAGGGTCGGTGGTATAATATTTTGTCCAAGATTAAAGAGAAGATGACAACTTTGTATTCACTTGAATAGCAGAGTAAAGCGGGTGTCAGATTACGGAAGAAGATCGATAAGCAGCTTTAGGGCCGAGCGATGGGTCATACACAAATGAAGTGAATGAGGTAAGAAACTGCATTAAATTGATAGGCAAATTTGAGAAACCCACCAGAGTTGTTTATATCACACCTATTTTTGAATGCATTGTCATTTTTCATCAGTAAAATTTCTCGAAACTCCGCTTTGAAACTTACAACCCACCTGAATTCAGAGTTCTAGTAATAACTTCATTAATATCGATTAATCATAGAACATTGAGGTGTGGTAACATCAAAGAACTCTACCTGCCAACGGAGGTGCTTGTGAAGGGCAGAACTTTCAAAATGACTACATATCTATTGAGGTTCGAAGGGATGGTTTTTTCTTGTTTCCTTCAACAGAACCCACGCATTTAATTATATTTTGTGCTTTTAATGATCCGGATTAAAACTTACCGCTGTTGTGAAATTGTTTAACTGCAATTCAATGAAAGCGCTTATTTTAATGAATTAATTCTAAAAATGCGAAAAAAACAGTTATTCTTGATTAGATACAAATTAAACATATATTAGTTGTACACATTTTTGGAAGCAGTTACGTCACTTGTATTGAATAAGTTGACCCTTCTCAATGACATCAGAGTAATGGTTGAATGCCAAGTTCTCAATGCTGCAAGTCTTGGGTTTTAAAATCTCCTATTAGGATACGTTAGAGTTGAAGAGAGTTCTAGGATGCGGATTAAGACTTTGAAAATAAACGATAAAATTACTACATGGATGGTGCATCATTTGAAGGTTTGAAGAAATCAATGCTAGCCAATCAGAGAGTTGGAAAGCGGGGTGTGTGTATGACAAAAAGGAGGAGTAGGTGATTGAGATAAAGGGGGCGCCAAGGAACAAACAAAACGGCGACTTGCGGCTAAACACAATCGATGATTTTGAAAGCTTAAAACCAATGAAATGTGAGAAAATTTTGGTAAAAAATTGTCATTATATCAATTTATTAGCAAACTCGAGTATGATCTTTGTGTTCTTTGTATTATTTCTAATTCTAATAAATTGATTCTTCTTTCTCTCTTAACATTTGTTTAATGATTTTTTAAACTGAGAAATTACATAAAATGACAAAGCGGTTTGTCAAAATCTTATTTTTCGCTTAAAGAGTTCTACCTGACACGATTTTGACCTGAAATAGGTCGTTTTTGTATAAAAACTGATATTGATTTATTAAAAATGTTTTTATCACATCTTTGTTGACTAAAATAAACAAAATTAAAATTTATTTGGTAAACATGAAAATATTTTCTCTCCATTAGTTTTAAATTTTAATGATTTTTTCTTTTTATTTAGGCGGGTTCTCGAAAGGTGACCAAACTTTGTCGTCTCTTCGGTGTTGCCTCAGTTGGCGCCGACACAGTTCGGCAAATTCGAGAAGCTCAGGCTTCTCTTTTTGATCGACTCGATTGGACAGGATGCGCAATCACTCAAGCTCTCACTGCTGGAACTCATCGAACTGAATCCCCTCTTGGTGTGAATACTAATGGGGCTATTCGATTGACTCAAGCTCAACCTTACAATGATCGGGGAGACAGTCGTATGTCAGCAGCGACTCCTGCCAAAGAACACGATATTGGAGATTCAAACAGCGGAGATTCATCTATTGGAAGGAACAACTCCAGTGTGATTGATTCTGACGTTGAAGGTGAGAGAGACGTAACATCTCCTTCCGGACTCAGTTCCTTGAATAATGATGACGAGATCCGTTCCACTCCTGGAGAAGAGGATGATACTGGATTTGGAAGCAACAATTCCAGCGGTTCGACAAAGTCTGCCCAACAAAGATTGGAAAGTGTTTTCTTTTGCCGATTTCTGGTCGGTCTCACAAAACTGATCATCGAGGATTTTGTTAACAATCGTAAGTTCAACGACAATGAATTTAAGAGTCATTCTATCTGATCAACATGAGTCAATGGTGATTATATCAATATATAAGCTGGATAAGATGGCGTTAGAACATAAATAATAACTAAAATGAAAATATTACTAAACGCCTGGTTCTCGAAAATGTTTTGCACTCAAAAATATTTCGCTAATCATTGATTGCTCAAACTGGTGATATCATACTACAACCTACACCGAGGTGAAATGATTTCCCAGATTTTTTTATGAAAAAGCAACTGAAATCGAGCAAGAGTACGAGTGAAGGGAAAAAGGGTCTAAAAGATGTTGGGAATAAGATCAGGGCATCCAATGAAATTCATTTCATCTAATTTTCCGAATCTGATTACGCAACTCTTACTTGATGGATAAGGTTCACGTATTAAACTTTCCTGGGTTCGGGAACGAATTCTTGTCCACCATATCCAATGGCTACTGGCCGATTGATTAAATAGTATGACCGGTCTTAGAGCTTCAGTTTGTTATTCTCCTCCCATGGCCGAGAAGGAAAGACGATCTCACAAGGTCTTAAGCGGTTTACATGGTAGTAGCATAGTTTAATTAACTAAAAACAGCTCTTTACTGTTATATTCAATAAAAATTGTTGCTAACAGCATTATTAATTGCAAATTTAACCTGAACTTATCAAGATGATTCATTTATGTTCCTTATTTGAAGTGTATAATACCCATCCGTAATACCCATCCTCTGAGAACTCAATTACACTGGCATCTTTAGCGGAATAAATGAAAAATATATGAATTTTAAATGTTTTAAATGTTTCATATTATGCGAAACTGTCAAGAAACCGAAAATAGGATTGCCGAGATCTCACAATCTCCGGAATATGGGAAATTTACTAATTTTGTGAATTTGGAACCAAGATGTGTCATGATCGGAACTTTTAAAGCGAGATTATCGGACGGAATCGAGGGATTATGTGTTTTCGGCATTTAAGAAATAGAGAATTAATTAAATTTTCCAGGGTAAATCCGAAGAACTTGCAGAATAGGTATCAAACAAATACATTTATTAAGAAGCATGAAAGTGATCCTCTAGAAAGAAGTTTGAAAGAAAATAACTGATATAAAGGAATTGTATTTAGTAATTATTTATTTTAAAATTCAAACTGGCGTGATAAATTCATTACTAGTTGCCAACTTCGAGTTTCTCACCAGGGAGATTAATGGATGGTACCCCCTTTACTCAAGACGATTATCAAAGTGGGCCTTAGGGTTATTATAAATCGCCAGTTTGAGAGAAGTGGCACTCACAGAATTTAATTTATTATAAAAATGTTGAGTTTGACACTCGTCCGAAAGAAAATAAGACCGGATGATTAATGATGGTGATGACCTGCGGAACGGTAGGACAAACACTAACCAATCACCTTCAACCCGACTGGTATTAAGAACCGGGCTAACTTTAAGAAACATATGCATTTGCTATCCACTTATTGATATAAAACTCCATACCAACTCAGCAGCTAGAATATGTCATTATGAAATTGAAATAGTGGAGACTTCTATCTATCGCAAAGCGTATTCTCAAAACTTAAAGTGAGGATAAAACTGATCATTAATTTCTTCAGGATTTAATACTGCAGTTTGAACTTTTTGGGTATTTCCAAATCAAATGCAAAGGCTGAAGTTTTCTCAACCAATCAAATGGCAAATAAAGAGCTAATAATGTATAATATCTTCACAAAATTGAAGGTCACTGTGAAAAAGAGTAAATAATTAACTTTGCTATTAAAATAGAGCTAATTGAAAGAGGATCAAAACGCAATGGATGATCTCTAGGATACCGAAAATTTTCTCAAAATTTCCCTGATTCCAAAAAGACGGGCACGTTTTTCAAGTTGCACAAATATTAGACATCTTAACCCAGAAACACGGGTCAGATGCCATGCGATATTGCCAAGAACATATTCTTTTAGCATTGTGAAGTTCTTTTTAATTTGATCCTTCATTGAATAAATGGATCTTATCACATCTTTTCTTGAAAAGCAAAGCAATTTTGAGGATTTGAATGCGGATCTTACTACATTTCCAGAGGAATGAACTGATAAGTTACATGAAATGAAGGTGGGAAAACTCGGTCTATGTTTTTCTGCTGTAGAAATCTCCTTAAAACCTACAATCCCATTTAGCAAAGCGTTTTCAAACGCTCGCTTTGAGTAGAGGTGTAGCAATATGTAATCTCCGATGAGAAACTCGAACTCTGTCACTCCGCCTTTATCTGCCCTATTTAACCAATGCAGTTGGCCATTCTATGACTTCTGTCTTCGCAGAAGAGCAGGTTGACCCCTGGGTCTCTGTCACATATGCTACCCTTTAAAGAGGTGATAACAGTCTATCCGGTAATCACACTCATATATGTGGATCTACCTCGGTACAGAAAATTAAAGTATTAGCTAGTGGCCGTTCATGTATTACCATGTAATGAGTTCTTTAACTACCTTTTCAGGTGAACTTTTAATTAACTGGGAGACTGGAACACAATTACTGAATCTAGTGAAAGCCCTGCGCAAATGGATGCATAACGCTGGAGTTCATAGCTACAATGACGCTCTTCAGCTGCTCAATGAGTTTTCCCGACTAATGGCCACTCCTCGGCAGGAACTCACTTCTGTATGTCTATCATCTCGATTTTATGGGTTTCATTTCTTCTAACTTTTGATGCGAAAAAATAAAGCTCCCACGGAAAGAATTAATTATGTTATTGAATTAATCCACTAATCCACCAAACTTAGAAAAGAGTCGCGAGATTGCTGTTTATCGGTGAATACCGGTTGATTTGATTGCTAGCCGCTTTGATTACGTTTAATCAAGAAAACGGATTAAGAAGGAACAGCTGCTTCCCATTAGAAAGGCTCTAGAAAACCTTCTCTCTACCCAAGTCAGGTGTAGTGAACACCTTCCACATGGAGAAGAATTTGAGGACTGATTAGGCTCATTTTTCTCCCCACAAAGGAATGAAAATTTTTTCCAGTTATTGTTTGATACATTTAAAGTAATTACAGGACTCCAAACTCCCGCATAGAAAAGAGCATTCACCACTTCTTTTCCTCAAAATAAAAAGTTCAAATTGCATACATTTTTTCTCAATAAGTGTCTCAGGTACTGTTTCTTATCGGGTCAGCCAATCAGCTCTTTAATTAAGATTGTTGTTTCACGATTACGCCACGTAGCACGTGATCATATCGAATCATTCCAATAATTCGTTAAAAAAGATGAGCAAATAATTAAATTTGTTTTTCTTTTCACCAATAGTTAAAGAAGCTCTCCCAATCTCTTTTTTAATAACTCGAAGGTCTATGGGCCTCAAATATATTACTGTTATCATTATTATTTATTGTCATTGAAATTTCAAAAGTGAAATACTTATGAAAGTGAGAATTCGCATCGTCGGAATTATTAGGGAGAGTATGCCAATAACCAGTTTGTGAACAACATACAAGGTTATATGTGTAGAAGTAATAGTACAATCTATGGCAACGCAAAAATTTACAATTTTTATCACAGAAGGGCATCGGAACATGGAAAACAGTTTAATAGTCCAAGAAATCGTAAAGAGGTAGGAGACGAGTGGACTTGGAGGCTAAGGTCGAAGTACCAACATGATCTTTCATCAAGTAATTTTCGGAATCAACTTGTAACCACTTTATTTGGCAATGTTACGGGATTCAAATGTAACGAGTCGGATTTTGAATGAATTCATGGCTACAGAGTCCGAAATTGCTCGATTCGTTGGTTACTTTGAACGGCTTAAAATGGTACAAAATGGTACATAATACGCTCAATTCAAGGGCGAAATCAAGCTAAAGCATATGCGGAATTAAGTATTAATAAGAGTTTACCATATTCGAATACTTCCATACGAGTAAATATTGTAGTTCTGCGTGCCTTTTGATTAGAAACATAAATTATTTGTTTTAATTCAGCCACGTACTTTTACAGTAATAATTAACAATAATAATACCCAAGCCTATTCAGGAAAACTTTTTCAAACACTCATCGGGAGTTAGAGACTAGCATTACTGAGTCTTCCTAGTGAAAATCTCGAATTCTGCCATCCCCTTTATTAGCCAAAATTGACCAGCACGGTTGGCCATTCCGCTCACTAGGTGTGCACTGATGGGCATTGAACTCGTGATCTTTGATAACCACTGCGCCACCAGCGCACACGCATTTTTTAATTAATTTAAGGGCTGATATTTAATAGACGAGGGAAAATTGGAATAATTTACTTTTATTTTGAAAATATATTAACATTATATTTATATAATAGTATAAATATAGTATAAAAATAATGATATAAAATAAATATAATAATATTATATTTATTTATTATGTGTAATTTCTCGAATTATAAATAATTTTTGATTATTTGTCATTTCAGATGTCATGGATCGAGTTGCGTAACGCCCGACCAAATATTCCGCCGTCACTTCTCTTTTTCCTTCTGAAGGAGTATGAAAATGGAAGAGGATTGCGTGATGCACCGCAATGGATACCAAATGAGGAAACTATCATAAGAGGAGATCGTGAGTACTTGATAAACTTAGTACTACTTACATTATTATGAGTGGTAATAATCTTCTATACTTGATATTCTGTAGCAATGGAATCAGTTAATGAATATGTAAGAATATGGCAGGAATCTGAACGCTTGTATGTACAACCGAAACATCAAATGATGGAACCCATCTACCGACCACCTGATTTGGCCACTCTATTCAACACTGTTCGTTCCAAATTCGCCGTAGAATCCTTTGACAGTGCACTGGGTAAGTTCAACTACTTCATTTTTTAAAAGGTCTACCTAAATATGGTCAGTAGATAAGATTTTATGCTGTTACTTTCAGCTGAACGCCATCAACCGTTTAGATGGAACACACTGATAAAAACGTATCCTCCTCCTGGTCGAATTGTACAGGACAGTGGGTTCTCAATAAATTCTGCTCGTTCACATAATAGCTACCTTGTACCAGAATTAATCCGAGGTAAACAACAAAATAGCAGTGATTCGAGCGACTTCCGGGATTTCGCAGAACTCAATACGGAGATCAATTCTGGTCGTCGACCAAGTATGTTTGACACTCTAGAAATTCCTAGACCAAAAATCTCGACGGAGTGTCCAAGCCGTTCAATTTTGGTGAGTTTCATTTAATTTGATTTCACAGTCTATATTGACAAGAATTAAACTATTCAGAGCCACTGAAATGATGTATAGTTGATGACTGAAGTAGGAAAAAGGTATACTTTTGAATTTATCCTATGGACTGGCAGTCAAATTGACCACTGAGTTGCCACTCGTCTTGGCATGATCTTTCCTTTTGAGAGTTTTCATTAGTTCTCTATAGTATTTCCTGAATAAATCTCTCCACGACTGAAATACATAAGACAATTTCCTCTTTTCATCTAACGTAGATAGTAATGCAGGAAAATTGGATAGAGATATAATGCATATCATCCTCAAAGCTTGGATTTTTGAGGGACCTCTTGCTTGCATAAGGTCAGCATAAGATCGATTTAAGACTAATGTTATTAAAAAGAGGGAAACTTGGTTCATTAATTATTATTTTGTTTTATTATTATTAATTTAGGCTAATCGTTCAGGTAACTATAGACGGGTGACAGAGACAGAACTAGGTGGTCGACGTTCCCGTGGAGCCATATCCGAAATCGGTGGTGTCAAACGAGCGGACGTCCAACGCGTAGTACCCGTTCCTGGTGGTGGTTTTCGATCTCGGGGTGGTGTCTACGGTCTAGGACTATCCTCTTCTCACCTGGAGGATCTGGCTATCAACAATGGTACCATGTCTTTTTCCCGCACCAGAAATTTCAATCGACGTGGCAATCCCAGAGGAACAGCTCTCTCAGTTTCCAGCTTGAATGTTTCCCAATCTCTTGAACGCAAAAACTTCCAGGAAGTTCAAAAGATCCGAGATGACTGGTCCGAATTCAAAAGGAGCCTTTCACGACCCGCAACGCCCTCTGGCTCTACAATCGATGCAGATGCCGAAACACTGAATGGAAGTCTCTTAGCTTACCCATCGAATCTAATGATCCAGTCGGCGTACAACTTTGGCACTTTTCCAAGAGGACGTCGGGCAGATAGCTTGTCCTCCTTTGGTTTGGATTCAAATATGCGAAAATCTCAACAGAGCTTGATCTCTGTCGATCTCGATAGACCTAATGGAACAGCTGTCATGAATGTGATTCTAGAGAAGATTGCTACGGAAACCTATGGAATGAAATTTGTGGAAGGCCATGTAAATTAAACGTGATTTAATTCGGATCCTTTTCATTTTATTGCTGACATGTTTTTAAAAAGTTGTAAAGGTCTACTAATTAAGAAATGGTACAATTGAGGACTTAGAGAATGTTCAATTTGATTTGGTATCTTAATTTTGTCACTCGATCCATCCTTGACCCTCTCTTCATATGGAAAGAAACGATGCTATTATTTGAAATGGGTTTTAAATTAGCTCTCTTTCGAGATGATCGTTCAACCGAAATTGTGAGACTGTTAAATCAGTGCCTTCTCATCTAAATTTTACTTGAAAACATCAGTGAAATCGGCGAATCGTGGAATAATATATTTTCTCTTTTGAGTTAGCATAAGGAACTAAGTAACCAAATTTAGAACTCGGGAACTCAAATTTCGCGAATCTTTACCCCCACACGCGATATAACCTTCACTGAAATAGTAATTGTTCTATTCATGGAAAAGTTTTGAACCATCCTCAAAGACATACTTCCAAGAAATAGACTCCAAAGTAATTTTTCTTCTAATATTTAACATTTTACGTTTCCTCTGCTCAATATAATTAGCAATAGCCTTTACGATTCCACCGAGTTGTTTTCTAACATCATTCACCTGATGGTAGAAGAAAGTCGAATTCCTCAAGCATTTTTAATAAGAATACTGATTCATTGATATTCTTTACACTGTTTTAGATGACACGATTTGGTCAACTTGGTGTCTACGTAAAATCTATAACTCCAGGAACAGCAGCATCCCGAGGAAATATTGAAATTGGAGATCGAATTCTTGCTATTAACGGAAATGATGTCACGGGTCTAACCTTCAAGGAGTATGTTTTCTTTTCGTTTTGTTTTGTTTTGTTAGCAAAGTTAAAAAATACAGACCGTATTCGAAGAGAACAAAATGTAATGAGACCAAGTGGTTCTAAATATTTCAGCAGAAAATTTTCAATACTACATGTAGACATTTCTAAGGGAAAAGTCACAAGCTCCCTCTCTATTGTAAAATGTTCAGAGATATTTATATAATATTGTTTTCAGAAATTTCGAAAATTATTAAAAATGTTCAAAATAATTATTTGAATATTAACAGAGCTGGATTAAGGAAAATTTAAGACAAAATAATTGACTTGACAATGACCTTAATTTTCTTTATAACTTCTAGAACCTGTGATCTTCTAAAGGAGAGCGTTACCCGGGTAACTCTAACAATTCATCGAGGTCTTGTACTAAATCCAGACGATCTCCAAATAGAGTGAAATCTGTTTTGCCCGAATTAAGCTTTTTCCTGCCACCTTACGTCTTTCGTGTATTTTTTTCTCCTTCTCCCCCTTCTTCTTAACTTTGAATTTACTTCATCCTTTAATTCTGCATCGCACACAGCCATATGTACCGTATTGTTAAAAATGAGATGCTAACCAATCTTTTCAAAACTTCTATATACTAACACATATCGCATCTTATAATGTTTCGAGCAGTTTTGAAATTCAAATTGTGGGTTCTGAATATATGCTTATTTTATCAAAAGGTATTAAATGGTTGCTCATTGTTTGCTAAGATTTCACTATAAGAGTACAATTTAATTAAGTATTATACAACATTTTCTGCTTTATTTAATGAAAATCGAAGTAAAGAAGAGTGGATTTAACGGGTACGTATTATTACCGCATTACCGTGCAACGCGAGCGATACCTCGATAGGTATTTACTATCATTACTTAAGATAAAATTGTTAAAGCTACTTCAAGATTACTAGATAAAAAATATAAAGAAAGCCTGAGAAATTGGCTAAATTTAAGGTGGCATTTTAACATATTTTGTCCCTTGAAGAGGAAATATAAAATACCTGTGCCTTATTGAAGACTGCTGAAAATACAAAAAAATTTCAGTTTGACAAATTCTGCGGGCTTATAAGATTTATAAACACACCCAGTAAAATCATCCCACGTTCTAAATACGCCCTTATGACGAATTTCGTTCGGAGTACACACATTAATTTTACTATTGGATAAAAGGGAATATTTTAAGTAAAAACTTTACATGTTGATTAACTTTATTATTAATTATTTAAAAGTTTTATATAATTGTTAAATTGCGCTAAAATTGTCGGTTGTTGCTTAATAGAATTCGGGGTATGCGCAAAGTTTATATCATTATTGAGCTCCGCTCATTGTAGCCATCTTGAAGACTAATGAGCTAATAACAAGTGGCGAGCAGCAATAACTGAATTTTCTGACATTTTCTGCAAGGCCGAAACCAAAAGGCCCACAAATCTCTCAAGAGTCACTGGAAATTTTGTAGTTATTTAAGATTTTTTAACAGTCTATCAGCGGAAGTAAAAGCTCTTTCGACCAAATCTGAAGGTTCTAAACAAGCCGATACTTCCCTTACATCTATGTCCTTTGCTCCTTTAACTTAGTCTATTGAACTCTCTGAATCTGTTGAAATTCACGAGTACACAGGTGCTGGAGGTATCAATATAATAATCCTGAATTCATCTCAAAATCCAACATCAGACAAAATCTTTTAAATGTCGTATAAAATGAAAATGTGTGTTTACGGTGAATCTTGACAAATGGGATGAGAAAGCAAGAGTTAGTTGTCTCATCAAGAAACTGGATCCTGTCCAATATGAACGTTATTCGAATTTCGTTCTGTAAGAGGAATTCGATGAACTCAGTTACTCTGAGATTATGAAGGTTATGGAAGAAGTTTTTGGTCAGAACTTCCCCCCATTCAACGTCCACCCTAATTGCTTCAGTCTTGTAACTGAGGATGATAAGGACATATATGACTTTGCAGGCGTTGTAGACATTCATTGTGATAAATTTATTTTTCGGCACTTTATTAGAAGAAAAGTACAGATATCTTATTTTTTGTCGCTGGACTTCAAGTAAAACCTTCGTTACCACTACCAACTCGTCTGTTAAAATGAATGTGGGAAAAATTCCACTCCAAAGCTGCAAGAAATGGTCAGAGGAGGAAGTAAGAGGCAAATCTCAAGCGTGATTGGCATTGATTCTGATGTCAAGCCCACTTATCAGGTGCACAAAATGTCCGAATCTATGCCCCAATTCACAAAACTCGTGGAACAACTGGGTCTTTCTGTCTAATAAAAACCGTAATTATCCTATTCATGCTGCTGAGGTTAGTATTTCTCTGAATAATTTCCTTACAAATAATTTCGCTGTAAAAAGTGCCGAAAGGTTAAGTATAAAGAAGGCCGTTGCTCACAGGCCTCCCCAGAACTCCTGGATCGTCCAAGAACAATATAACCAAGACTATCCAATGACAAAATGGGTTAACTTTACATAAAAAGATTAGGTGCCATAAACCTAACCCTAAAAAACCTCAGGTCGAATGACCTCTTTGCTGCCTTTCGTGCCAGTCCTGTTTTCTGTGATAGTTCAAAAAAGTTGCTTCTGCTTCACGAACTCTTACCAACGCTAAGAAGAACCACAGCCAGAATGATAGGGAGTGTCATTTTCGGTGTTAAAAATTTTTATACACTCTCTCTAACGGCTTATAAAACGCTTCTTTCAAATCCCACATCCAAAAAGGGTATTCCACTCTACATTGCAAGACGACTGCAGCGTTGGTCGATCATCCTTCCTGCTCATGATTTCGATATGAATTATTCTAACACAACGGAATTCGGCTGCATTTCTTCTCTCATCTACAACCACATTGTACTGACAAGAAAACCACTATTGCAAGTTTCTCTTTGGAAGATGATGTGCAAATCCTATTCTTTGGTGCGTTACGCAAACTTCTAAGATCTGCAAGTGATGAACAAAATACGACATCTAAAGAAGAAGGCCATAAAGCGCTTTCACAGAGTATGGCCAAAATCAAACCAAAAGGGCGGCCTAATATAAATTTATAGATATTGTAATTTGTCTGTGTTTGCACATCGTGCCGTTATTCCTTCAGCACTCTAGCGAGCTATATTACAATGGTTCCATAGCGGTCATCCGGGTGTTAGCCACATGATATCTATTGCAAGAGCGTTTACTTTCTGGCCTGGAATAAACAAGGGTGTCGAAGAAGTTTTCTTGGATGTGCTAAATGCCAGCAAGCGGTTAAACTTTCCCAAAATCGGCAATCTATTCCCTGGCCTTAAACTTCAGCTCCATAGTCCAGCATAAGCTTGAATTTTGTTGGACTTGTCAATGATCTCTCAAACCTGTCACGGTAGATTCAGAGTCAAAGTGATTCGAATTTATCCCACTAAAGTCAACCGCAACTATCTTGATGATAGACAGCCTTCGCTACATATTTTGAACTCATGGACTACCGGAGACCATCTTAACCGAAAACAAAACCAAATTCTCTTCGGCCTCCTTTCGAGACTTTTGCCAGAGTCCAAATGTCATCCCCATCTACTCTCAACCATATCGTACTCTATCAAATGGTTAGGCTGATCGATTCGTTGACACCCTGAAGCGAGCACTTTAGAAGTTGCGTGGAGAGTAAACAACAGACGAGCTTCACGACGAGTTCTTTTTAATGTATCGGACGATGCCACATCCAACGTTAAACAATCTCAGTCCCGCCGAAACTCTTACGGGACAAAAACCCACGAGGATCCATAAAGCCCTACTTCCAAATGGCAACCTTTGTTAACTAATCTTTAGGCACGAAGGGGACTTTTGCAACCGGCACTGCAGTTTACTTGAGTGAACAGCAGCCGAATATCACATTGGCAGAGGATATCATCAGAACTCGGCGAGATAGCGTGTTACAAAGTCGAAGTCCAAACTTAGGTGCGTCATCAGAATCATTTCCATACACGAGACTCCCATCACTTGGAAATAATGGAAACCTAAAAAAAAACCCAGAAATCAACCAAACTTTCGTTCAGAACGTTCCAGGAGATCCCATAAATGATTGTACGTGAATCCAACGTTCAACAGTTATGATGGAAAAATTTTGCCGGGTGTTGGATAAAATGGAATATTTTACCGAAAAAGAGATTAAAGTAGCAATTTTACAGGTTTAATAATTTTACTATTAATAACTTACAAATTTCACTTAATGAATAAATTACGCTGAAATTGTCGTTGTTTTGTGGAATTTCCAGCAAATTGCGGAAGTTTGCTTAATTCCCTGCTATTGTTGAGTTCTGTGGATTTTTGGCTATTTCGAAGGTTAATTAGGTGAAAATTTTAATTACTTTTTTCTTAATTTTCGAAATTTTAATGGCCTTCACTAAATTTAGAGAATATATTTCAGAATATTTTTGGAAAGAGCACATTCCAGGTTTCTTGAGTATTCACGCGATATTTCACGTGTTCTTAAAGACTGATTCTGTATCCTCCTCTCTTTTAAATATAGACATACTTTCGGGTGGATGAGGAGATATCTGCTTCTCCTAAATGATAAAATCTTAATTGTGGAATGGAAAACAAAAGGTTTATTGAGCACCAGCAACAATAGCGAAGTCGAATAAGATCAGAACAAGTTGATGAGTGTTCTTGGAGATAGTTCCATCTTTATTAAATTACCCGAAATCTGTTAGCGTAATGTAATAACAATAAACATATTATCAGTTGATAGTTAAGGCTATTTAAACACGATTCTGCGCTATTTCAGTTTGGAGGACTGAGACTCACTTTTAGAAAAGACCCCGAAGAATTTAGAGAGGTATCTTTCAGGCCAATTGGACAGAAGAGTTGTCTGACACTAATCCTTAGTTGAGCGGTAAGATTCTAGAGCCTCTCCACTGAGGTAATCATGTCCTACTACCCCTCTCTTGATCATTTAAAACAATTGGATTGGGGCCAATGACTTTTATCCAAGAAAAATTTAATGGACAATCTATGGTTTATTAATCATAAATTAGCATATTTGTTAAAATGTACTAAATTACATGGTCGTTGCTCTGCATAAATTTTGAGTGTTATTAGTGAATTCTAGGGATTTGTGGCTATTTGGAACAGTTAATAGTCGATCACAAGTGGCGATCACACATTATTTATCATCTCCAACGATGTTTCTAACACATCTACTGCCAATATTCCTCTTGTTTCTTCTAATAATTCAACTCAATCTCAGGTTTTAACTGTTCATCCTTCGGTGCTTCCTTTAGGAACTCGGTTTCAGGCGGAAAGTGATGACATGAAGTTACATCCATCAATCAGATATGGTGTAAAATTAACGAACCTTAGGTATTCTATGAAATCTTCCATACCCAAGGTCGTTTCAGCAAGACTTGTCTCTCAGTCTACTATGCCCAATCAATAATCACTTCCAAAATCCTGTCTGCTAGATCACCAGAAAAATCAAGTATGCCATCTAATGGGACAGAAAGAAGGTTGTTATACTCTTACCTCCTCCAGAACCTATGAATCATTCAACGTGATCAGGTCCCCAAGATATCTTGATCAGTGCAACCGCATTTGAACTGAACCAAAGCTCAGTTGTCATTCTAAGCGATCAGCACTGGTGGATGATGAATGCAAGCGACCCGAAGAGATCGTCCTTGCCAAACCTGTTTCTTACTCAGCTAGAGTAGTGGGTAAGTGATTGCATAAAATGCAAGCAAGGCCAAGTAAATGACTTCACTCATTTCTCTTGAGAATCCTTTTTACGTGCTCTTAAACTAATATTCTATAGCCTCACATTGATGTCAGTCCTGCTGGAAATGCTCAAGGATCGCATATCTAATACTGATGAATTCATATTCAAGGTGACCTGAATTTATACTCATTAAGTGCACCATAACCGGTTCCTCCATTAACAGCTTCTACCAGGTATTTTCAAATCCTGGCCTACCAAAAGTTATTGCGTCCAAAAATATCATCCTGTTCTCTCTTGCTCTATTCAAGGACCTTTGTCGTGGTCTAAATATCTTCCTTTTGCACTCTCCGTCTAATCTCAATGGTCCGGATGATTAGCTTGTTGAAAAGTGAAAAGGCGACTTCTCGTGACACACGGGAGGAGAAATTAGAAGAAATTCTTAACTGTTTACGTTTAAGTTTGTACCCACATTGATGTCCAAATCTGGGTGCGCTATCGCAAATATCTACGCACTTGGTACATAGCCGTATCCTCCAAATCGAAATTGGATACAATGGAGATTTGTCTGTTATCTCTCTCTCCAAGGTGGGATCTCGAAACTCCAAAGACCCAACATAATCGTCTACCAGATCGTTACTTCAGGCACACTGGGAGATCTTAGAAAAGATTCAAGGTCGAACCAACCTCAAAATTTATGAATCAACAACTTTTAAATTTTGTTGGCATTGTTGTTGTTTGTATTACATTGTTGTTGGCTTCTAGAAATTTCCGAAAAATCAAGGAGATTTGCTTAACTCTCTTGTTCTCTATCAGTGAATTCGGGGGATTTGTGGTTATAACAGAACATTGCATCCGTGATCTCTGATCCTGCAGGCATGCACGTTGGTGATTTTGGCACTTGCACACATCTTCCTTCAAGAGAATTTCATTACTGATTCGTAAGACTACATGTCATTTTGATTAAGACCCGAGAAAAGGTACTTGAAACCTTTAACAACTAAACAATTTCTTGTTCACGATTTGTCTACTGAATGATAATAATTCAATTCAATTTTAATTTAAGAGCACTGCGCGAAGGAGGATCATTAGTCTCCAAAGCAGGAACAAATGAATGTTCAAATTCTGGCAGAAATGTCCCTATAGTAAGTCTTGTCTTGTAACTGCCTAATCAACGGACTAGTCTTTGCAGAAAGGGCAAAATTATTGTCGAATTCACAATTATCAGAAGGTGAAAATATAAAGTTTCTAGCATAAAGGTTTGTCGTAGACAGCTCAAAGCAGATGTGGTGCAGGTGTTTGGCGAGAAGGAGGGTTTGAATTCTGAATCATAATGAATGGTCCGATCTTCAAATACTACAACACCAGTCTCAATTACCAGACAAGAGAAAACATGAAATCTTATTGCAGAAAACTCTCCTCCCTTCAAGTTTTCCTACAGGAAATGTGAGTGACTTTACTATTTGATTGAAAGCGAGACATCTCAAGCGCTTCATAGAGATGTGCATGAAATCAAGTTGTTCTTATGACCTCTTGAAGAAACAAGAAGGTCTGATTAAATCTTAACTTATATGATTATTAATTTGCGCTTTATAGTTTCATTAATGAAGTACCATAGATGACACTTCAAAAGCCCTTTCTTGTGACGTACCAAATTTTGAATATGCTTGAAAGTGTTATCAGCCGTTTTCACTTATTGCTTGTGAGTCATCGTACTATGCGTGGATAATTTCCAGACAACTGGAAGCTTAGAGTCGATTACATGGTGGTTGAGAAGAACGAATCATGTATAGAGGACTGAATATCACTTTCTTGATCAAATAAACATCCACAAGTTTTAGATTGGTTCGGAGTTATGCAAAACTGTTTTTCAACGGAAAGTTTCCCATTGGAATGGTATTTATTATAGAAATTTGATTATTCATAAATATATATGTATATATATACATCATGTAGGTGTTTTCAATTTGATTAGGTAGCAGTTCCTCATGAGGTTATATATAATATTCTTGACAATTGAGCAAAATAAAATATTTTTTCCCCATATCTGCTTTCCTTAATTCCTTCAAGGTTTTCCCTTTATCACTGTGCTTGGAGTCATAGTAGTAAGCGATCTGAAAAGGGGTTGATCAAGACTTAGCGTCTCATCGTGACTCGATCCCGACCGACGAACTTCACAACACCTCAAAGTAATCAGCATAATGAGGAGAATAAGTAAAACGCCATTCGCTCCCCAGCCAATCCAGAATGGATTGGCAAATGTCTCACTCTAAAAATAAGCCAATAAAAACATTGTTAATAACACTTATAATATTAAGCATTTTTTCGCTCTGATTGAGGTGAATTTAATAGTGACTCAGGAAGAAAGGCTGACAAACTTACGTTTTGTTTCATCAGAACCCAAATTCCCATCGCTGCGGCATTAGCACCAACTAAAATTATTAACAATGGGGATCAGTATAAGAAGAAATGGTAATTTAATGAAACACATTGATTTGGAGAGCTTACGGGCAAATATGTCAAGGACAAGATAGGCCACAACGAATCGAGAAATAAAACGTGGCCAAGACGAATGACTGCAGCAAAGTCCGCAGGCAAGAAGGAAGGCAACTAATGTCATAATTATTATAATTCCATAAGCAACACCGGCGGTAGCCAAAGAAGACAGGTATTTGCTGTCCTCTGTTAAATTAGGAACAAATTATTAGAAAAAAATTCTAATTTTGTATTTAACTGGAAATTGAATGACCTATTTGACTCACTGTTACTCTCAAAGGTGAATTTACAATCTTTAATCGATGAAATTGTCTGTACAGTTGGACCTATTCAACAAAAAAAAACACACTTTAGTAATAATACGCTTATAAAGAAGTAGGCAGTGTGAGGTAGATGCCGACTTACAGGTCGTACAATCGAAAAGAATTCCATAGCAGCCACTTGGATTCTTGTGCAATATCGGAAAGACAAACTCCAAGGAGATAGCTGCCAAAGCAACGAGAGAGAAGAGAGTGATGAAAAAGTATGTGCAACGCTTGTGGCAGGTCATTTCGTCTGGTTAACTTGAACGTTGATTTGAGTATGTGGCATAGGGCCTGACAGGCACTATTTCATAGTTACTGAAGGAACCAATCAGAAACTGAGGTGAGTATGGTGATCATATTCTCATTTTTCACGTGTTAACGAATAGGATGAAGTAGAAGCCAATTTGTGGAAAAGGAGCGATTTTAGGGGAAAGTTCCATCGAAGATGGGTAGCATTTTTTAGTAAAGCGTGAAAAAATGGGGAAATATAGTCTGAATTATTTTGATTATTAAATTAAATTATCTTAATTAATTTAATGATTAATTAAGTATAAAACAGTAAAGGGAAACTGATTTAAATATTTTTAAATATTACTTTTAAAATTCAGGAGTTAACTTTGGTTTTTTCAATTAATATATAATATGTGTGCCCGAATACAGGTTATACGTATCATCTGTGGACGCATGTTCGAATCCCGGATTCAATACCCTCTTTGAAATTTTGGTAATTACTATAACTTTATTTAAATATAAATATGGAAACAAAGATAATATGAGATTTTGGCATTTTCTGTTTTATTTTTGTTGAATATTTATTGATAATTGAGTACAGATGCAGATTATTTCCGGAGAAGGTACCTTATCAGATACACGTGAACTGTAAAATATGCTGACAATAGTCTACTAATTTAACAGAAAAGAGAGACAAATTAAAATCGAATATATTCTAAATAATGGGCAAAGTAAGAATCGGGAAGAAGTCGAAAAATGTCAAAGTGTCGAAGTAGCCTCTCTTTTTGAAATTTCTGATTTGGAATTTATTTGTTGGTTACATCATGATGTAACTACCCGAATTTCAAATTTAAGGGCCAGATTCCTTCAACTCCGAGTAATAAATCGAGTTCGTTTTATTCAGAATTGAGAAGCTCTCCTAGCATTTCGATACATCTCTTTCATTTGATAACTAATTGGTTTTCTTTTGTGTACCGATAAGTCATAATTTACTCAAAAAGTTAACAATGTCGTAGGATCAGAGAGACAAATGTTCTGGCATGTCAAGCAATTCAAATATTCTACTTCTATAAAACAAAAGCAGTCTTTATAATTGAAATTAGAATCACAATATTAATACTTAAATAAGAAATTATTATGAAAATTAAACATGTAAATACTGTTGAAACCTGTCCAAATTACATACATCCTTCTTTTCAGTTTATTTTGACGAAACTTCACGGAAACGGTGACTCTGTATGATCCAATCAAATAAGGACCTCAATATTTATCAGGAATTCACTAGAATTCAGTTTGAATATTTGATCTAATGCTACCCATTATATGAATAAAAAGCAATTATAGAAATAGAAATGTAATAAATATTACTCTTTATTTCAATTTAAGAAATTGGTATTGCTATTGAGCCAATGAAATTAAACCAAATACATTTTTGAACCCGTGATTTTTCTTGCACAGTGTTATATTGATTTCTTTTTTAATTCTAAGACCTCATTCGGTTTCGTCTCTTCCCCTAGGCAACAGCCTTCATAATTCCTGACCCAGGAATAGTGTTTGAATTAACAGATTCCCGTCAGCATAGGCTGATGTGGGTGAGCGTTAATGCCCGCTACGCTCCCAAATTTCCAATTTTGTCTCTAAGAAGCGGGGGTGAGTGGTACTGAAATAGTAAGACATTGAAGGTACACAAAGTATATTCTAAAATAAATGACGATAGCCACTTGGTCTAAAAATACACATTCACAAATCATGCCATCCGGTCCATGCAATTTCATTTCTTAATTTCATTTGATTGTATTAAAACAATTTATTAAACTAATGAGAACTTAATTAGCGTGAAATCACGATGTTTCAAGTAAAATTATGCGGATATATGGATCGTCAGTTCATGAATTGATGAATTTTCAGCACACTATAATATTCGAAAACTTGTTGCTCCAGTGCAAAGACTGAGAGGAAAAGTTGAAAGTGATGCATAAAATGTTGACGACTTTCACTCTAAATTGTAATAGCGTTCCAGACTGTTCAAGAAACTCCAGGCAAATGCTTGTATGCTGATGACACAGTTGTTATCAGGCACGTCTGCTAAGCCAGAAGTCATAAGATTAATACATATCGATATCCATCCAGTGATGTGGATTGAACTACGCACATCTAGTCAAAAACAGGAGTGAAATAATGTGGATATCCAATAACATTGGCTAAAAGAAACTTCTTCAATACTCAAGTCATGTCTTCTTGACACTTTCCACAATGGACCTGGAAAAGATGGATACTTAAGTACGATTCGAGTAGCAGACATAATTTCTCAATGCATTCCTCTCATGTACTTATAAATGATGATTAAATACGTAGATTTTGAAAATGGAAAGTTTCTTATCAATCCCTCGGTACCATTTATTGTGTCTCCTGGGCGCCAAAGAGTATCTAGCTGTAATTCTAGTGAATGGCAGAAAGTTAGGGAAAAATCTGCTTACTGCTAAGAGTCATATTAAATTAAACCATATAATATGATTCAGTGGGATTTACGCAGTCACATCTGATGAGATCACTACATGAGATCATTTGTCAATGAGGCATATTCAGCCCGAGAGGGAATTGTCAATCAGTAGAGTATTTAAGGTCGTGATCCGTCATATCGGGGTACGGCACTACCAGATACAATTCGAATAATGGTGTAAAATAAATATAATATAATAAATATAACATAAAATCAACAAGGAGAAGCTTTTAAAGCCTCTTTGGTGATTTAACGATTAAACATGTATTATTTTCACTTATTTAATTAATGAAAATTTAATGAAACGCCATATTCAGGGGGCGTTAATGACTGGCGTCAATCACTCCATTAGTAATGTGCCTTTATAAGGTGCGATTTAATTATTATTATTAAGGTTTTCTTTAACAAATTTTCATATTTGGGTTCATGTCAGGATTTCAACTGCAATACTGGCTGTGAGTATTTTAGAATCGATAAATCGATAATCGTTCGCGCTTTTAAATTTGATTTGAAACTAAGGTAAATGAGTTAGTTAAATGAGTCGCGCTTGCGACTCTTTTAAGGTGGATTGTATCTCTCCCTTTTTTCTGAGCACAGTCCCGCAGAAGGCAACTTCAAAACTTATTAGGAATTTAAAATCTCCGGAGTAAGGATTCTCTGAACTCTTCTGAGGCAGTAAAAAGCGTAATTTTGAATTTTATTTAAAAATGTATCGCAATATTATGAATTTTGGTGCTTTAAAAGAATTTCACGTTTAAATAGTGTAGCTCCTCAACGCTAGCTGCGTTTGAATAGGAAAAGAAACTAATGCATCGAGATTACATGAATAGAGATGGAATTTCATCGAATGGTTAGTAGGATCTGAATATTGCTGGTGGGAATATATTTATAAAACCATGGGGCTAGATACAGAAATTTGAAATACGGAGTACTTTGATATGACACAGTGAATCGCACACATTAATTAAAAACTTTTTCTTTCGTGCACACTTTACTAGACTCTCTGGCTGTTTTCTGGTCTAAATACTTTCTCATGCAACTCTATTCTTCTCTTTTTTCATGGTAATTTTTCTTCCCTCGGTTCACACAATAATGCTCATAATGAAACAGTTTATAAATAAGGAAAACTTTTCATAAGTATTACTAATCAGTGACTCTCTGCTTCAATTTTTCCACGATTTATTTGTATCGAGGTTATTTTTTCTCCTTCTAATGCATTATGAGATACATAGCATCGTGCGTCGAACATATAACCACCAGAAATAGGTAAGCAGAGGTCTACATTGACCCAGTCTACAGGGATTAAGAAACATGGGATTGCACAAATATTCTCCTAGGCATACTCACACGGCAGAGAATAGACAGGGCTGAAGTATGGAAAGTTTTCTTACTGACCTATGCTTCTAATCCGATCATTATCGTAAAGATTGTATATCCGAGCGTAGTTCGCTAAGGTGGGTGTATTTGGCACGGTTATGGCAGTGAAAGAAGTACTAACATATCTTTCGATTCTTTTAATCATTGGAGCCGATCCCACTAACTTTAGCTCTGAAACACCCACATATTGATGAAATTGTGTGTGGTAACGGATTTAGTATTCACACCAAGAGATAGGAATTATTATTCCTATCGGTAGGTACCAATGGCGTAGTGGTCGCCAACATGAACATTCGCCAGCGGTGCATATCCAGTGATGTGTTTGGCCAACCGCTACGGGTAATTCTGATCAAAAAGAGGAGTAGTAAAATGTGAGTTTCCCGAAATGACAGCCCTAAGATATTTTTCTTCTTAGTCATTGAGCTTGAGAAGTTTCTATTTTGTCACTTACTACTAGCTTCGCCCTTCTCCTCCATCATACATGATCGGAAATGTTTTATTTTTCTTTCAATATGTTTTCTATTTGGTATTAAACTCTAGTACAATAAAATCATTTCTACTCACAGGAATATAATTCATTTTGCTCTATTGTTAAATTACAATAGCCTTTTCATTACTTTCAACTACGCCACCCACACGGTTGCACCATTCTGGGACCCCTGACATCAAAATCGAATCATGTTTTAGGCGGATTTCAATGAGTAATATCACTGACAGAACGGAAATTTTTTAATGGAAATTTCAACCCTTTATTTGACGTCTGCTCACTCTGCCATATAAAAGGTCGGTTGAGAGTGAATGTGACTGCAGTAGTAAACACATACCTGTCAAATTATCATCAAGTAAGTTACTTAAAATTAGGTCAAAATGACTGGAATGTGACCGTTGACGTGACATAAAATGATGGTAAGGTGAAGATGCTTTGTGAAATATTATAGGAATTTCATTTCGCTGTGTCACGAACCAATAGGAGACAGAATAAAGACTTTAATAACCTGAGCAGAACTTATAATATTAATGAGAACGAAATTCGTTGCTCGAGTTTACGGAAATTTTTTATAGATTAGCGTCGCCATAACCACAGCAATCCTAGGAAGTAGTACGTCCTACTCTGCCGAATTATCTGAGACTATTAGAAGAGGCGGTTGCATCGAAACGGTGTTACAAGCCATTCAGTTAAATTTGCGAGGACCTTAATGTGTCCCTACTTGGAAAGATGGGTCTCGAAACCTGAAATTTAAACAATAAGACGATGAGCTCTACTAAAAAATCCGGTTATTTTTCATCTAAGTTGATGAGGGACCCCTTTGTCATGTTTGACTTGTCATCCATTTTTGTCTGACACTCATCGTCTCTACTGGACTACCCTATTTATTTCTCTATGGTTATAATTTTTAAGACTGAAATTAAATTTTTGTTTTACTTTACTTTACTATTTCTCTCCCAAATCTCCGGTTATCTAAGCGTTCAACTCTATGCTGACTTGGCACGTCTAAAGCGACCGACCGGATCAGATATTGATTCAGCTAAGTGTCAGTTCACTCCGAGCGTTTCTTTAAAAATAAAAAATTCAAATGATGTGAAATCCTCGTGGATAAATATAAATCCGAAGTTCTGTCAGTATTTCATTCAATCCTTCCTCCACTCATTAGTGACACTGATTGACGGCATTTGTGAAATCAAATTACACCAAAAGATAAGCCTACGTCGTTAGAGCCAAGAAGTTTACAAGCTGTTTATATTGGTGTTTAAGATGACTTTCTTTGATTCGATGTGAGATGTTACATCATGCAATACGGATCAACTTCAATCATTAGAACTGAACTTTCCTACTACTATTCGGTCTAGAAAAGGCCAAGCGAAACTTGTTTTGACTAGATAAAGTCTTGTGATCTCATTCATACAATTAATCAGACAGACAAGTACTCTGCAGAGAAATGTATGAGACGATATTGGAGTATCTAGATAAAGCATATTCTCTTTCCGTACCTTCAACGTTTTGGATGTGATATTTCGATCAATATCATAAAATAATTAATCCAATCCTTATGTACGAGATGTAACCAGTAGAGAAGTTATCCAACCGTTCATAAGCCTTCTCCAGAGTTAGACAATTTGTCGAAAGACTGGATACTGATTGCTTTAAGTTTATACATCATTAATAACACTTAAATTCAATTTAACTGTTATACGGTATGGTACAGTTGCTCGGACTCAGACAAGACTATACCACTAGCCATATATTTATTGATTGAATTTATAAACTATTTATACCAAAAGAATTAAGTTTGTCCCGATTGCGATTGACCAGAGAAAATTTAGCCAATTGATGAATGACGTGACTTGGCATGACAATGACGTGGAAAGACATGTTGATAACGTGGCATCGATACTACCCTTCCGATACACGGCAAAGCATTGGTTCGTCTTCCTTTCAAACAGATACTTTGCTTTTTAAGATGAATAAAATTTTCATTGAATTTTAACAATTACATTGGAATTTTTAGATACATAATAAAATCATTCCATAAGATATCTGAATATCTCATCTCTATCTAAGCTGAGTACTGAAGTCACTTTCATATCTCGAATATTAGATATCCTCTCCATGGAATTACCAATACCGATCAAAACGGAATGGCTCAATGGCAATTACCCAGTTTGAAAAGCTTCAAAATGTCTATGAAAAAAATGTCAACGAATTATCGCACAATTTTGTTTTAAAAGACCGGCATTTTTTCTCTCCTGGTGTCCTTTTTGAAATTTAAACTGACTGACTTCCTTTATCATTATTATTATTATTATTATTGTTTTTACTTACCTATGGATCGTTTTACTTCCTGTAAAGAAGTCATTACTTGACAAACGATTATTTTATCAAGAAAAAATAATTTAAAAGTTATCAGGATCACGTTTATAAAATTACCGTTAAACTCATCCACGAATCACGTGCAGTAGACACCTAAAAAACCATTGAAACAAGATATGACAAAGATTTATACATTTAATTGATTGTTTGAAATAGGAAGTCGGTTGCGGTTTACTTTTTCCGACTTGCCCTATAACTTGCCTTAATTAGTTACAAAAAAGAGTTAATAAATTAATTAATTATTTATAAGATTTACATTTTCATTAAAATTTACTAAAATGAAAAATGGCTGACTTATATAATTTTAAGCAAATTGAGGGAGATCGGTTAATCTGGTGTCATTATTACTTAATTCAGGATATTTGTGGCTATTTTGGGGGATTTGTGAACATTCTGAAGGCTAAGTAGGTTAAAGTAAGTGGCATGCTGATAATTTTTACCATCATTGATGATTTTACAATCTCGAAAACAAGAAACTTCGAGTTCTCAAGAAACGGTGGAATACCCAAACTCCTGTAACTCCTGTTGAAATGGCCAGTGATGACATGAAGTCGATCCCATCACTCAGAGATATCGTAAAGTTAACGAATCTCACTTATGCTATGAAATCTTCCATACCCAAGGTCGTTTCAGCAAGACTTGTCTCTCAGTCTACTATGCCCAATCAATAATCACTTCCAAAATCCTGTCTGCTAGATCACCAGAAAAATCAAGTATGCCATCTAATGGGACAGAAAGAAGGTTGTTATACTCTTACCTCCTCCAGAACCTATGAATCATTCAACGTGATCAGGTCCCCAAGATATCTTGATCAGTGCAACCGCATTTGAACTGAACCAAAGCTCAGTTGTCATTCTAAGCGATCAGCACTGGTGGATGATGATTGCAAGCGACCCGAAGAGATCGTCCTTGCCAAACCTGTTTCTTACTCAGCTGGAGTAGTGGGAAAGTGATTGCATAAAATGCAAGCAAGGCCAAGTAAAAGGCTTCACTCATTTCTCTTGAGAATCCTTTTTACGTGCTCTTAAACATTTACGTTTTTGTTAAAATTTACCTGAGTGAAAAATTGCTATTTTACACAATTTTGAGTAAATTAAGGGGGTTTGCTTAATTCGAGTTATTTGTGATTATTTTGAAGGTTAGTTAGGTTATTACAGATTAAGGGGTCCCCGATTTGAGATGTGATATCTTTTCTATCTTTATATGTACATTCATGAGTTTTTCGGATATTTAATTACCGCACCTTGCCAACTGTTTCCTATTATAGAGTTATTCAAAATTCAAGGTCGCACTACAATTTGAAAGAAAAATATTTCTGCTAAGACGACCTTTCAAAACTACAGTTTGCCAGCCAAAGCTGAGAAAGAAAGCCTAAATACACATGGTCACCTAAACCTATCCCTTTGATGAAATTGAAGCGGAAAGTTATGCACTCTTTTGCCCAATTAATATCACCGATGCGATCTTTAAATAAACTGACTTTCCGCAATGTAATCTTTTGCTTATTTGTGCCTGCTCAATTTGATAAATCAGAGACATGAGGTGGATGCTCATAAGTACGCATCCAATTATGTGGAGATCCAACCGCACTGATTAATTCTTGTCGATAATTTGGGCAGTAGAATGTTCCTCATCTGAGAAGCCCCAGGACAATCTAAAGTTAGCCAGATCCAGCATGTTTACAATTAATTTTATGAGCTTACAATTTGTTATATTTTCATTTCATTGAATATTATTCTATTGGTTTTTGTAATATTATGGATTTAATTTACTGCTAACAACCACTTAGAAACTACATTTTGAAAGCTTAGTCAGGCTAATAAATATCAAATGTACAGAGAAGGGTTCCGATTTGATGGTAAAAAATCTTTCTCAAACGCCTACTCACAAGGAATACAATAAGTAACCTAAATTATAGACTCGGGTCAAAGATCGGTTAATTTTTAAATTACTTTGTTCGGGTTTTCTATATTTTTCTAAGATCTAACCAAAAATTTTTAAATAAATAACATTGTCCAACTAAATTTTATTAAATGTAGCTTTAGCTTTATGATTGGCCAAAATATTATTTTATTAGCTGCAATATTCGATAAAACAAAAGGGGATTAATAACTCCATGAAATTGACAAGGGTATCTTATTTCATTTTCAGGAAACATAAGAAATACAGTTAAATATTTTTAAATCACTGAGCATTTATTCAAGTTAAATGTTCCTTAATTCAGTATACACAGAAATCTAAAGAGATTTCTAACTTCCTTTTTAATAGGTAATCCTGAAAAGCCGATGAACATTTTGAACAATAAATTGGATTGATTTATTTGATTAAACTGTTTTTTATTAAATCATGTGAGGACGTTTACTCAAGAAACAAAAATTAGAGTTCTAAATCAATAGTCACGGATTTCAAGACCTCATTGATGGTCTACAATAATGTGTTCGGTAATAAAGAAGGCCCAATGACATCACTATTACGATTATATTTTTATTCGATGATCGAGCATGTTAACTAACGATTTAGTTTTTTATGTTGAAATGTGTAGAATACATTAAAATGGGCTTTAAATTAATTTTCCACTTCATATCTCCTCGAAACAATAGATTTAAAAATGGTTCTTTTTACGCACGATTGTGCTAAAAACCTCAAGTTTAAAACTATCGAGTGCTGGTTCTTATTGTATTTTATATTAGTCATTACCCTGATATAAAAGCTGTATAATGGATCTAATTAACGATTGGTGATGTGCAAATAAATAAATAAGAAAAAGTTTGTATGATTTTAATAAATTTTTCCTTATTAATTTAGAACAAGAATTAGTTGTAAGCAATATCTATACATAATGTAGGGATGCAAAAATTGCATGATGTCATAAGATTTCAGCAAAAATTTAAGCCACTAACAGAACTTGATGATAAAATAGGAGACAATATAACAGATTCTTATCCAGAAAAGTGGCCAATCACTGTTTAAGACAATGGAAGTGCAAATTTACACTTTTGAATGTTTCTTCAGACACTCTATGAAATGGAAAAGAAAAGAAAGGTGGAAAACGATTTTTCCAAAAAAACTATGCTAAAGGTAAATTTTTAATCCCAATACATAAGGCTACTGAGTGAAGTATGGAAATAAACTCAAGTCAATCTACATCATGCAAAATTGAATACGTAGATAAGCGTGTCTTAATCTACGGTAATACGCGCCTTTAAGTTACGAATTAATAAAAGTTGAAAGTTACACTTTACTGTGTTTAGAAAATAAAAATTTGCCTAGTTATACATTTCAGTATTAAGGAATACTTCCGAGAATGTGTAGATTAAATAGATATGGACATATTTTAACCTGTCAGTGAACTCGTAAAAAAAATTGTACTAAACAGAATGTAGCGTTAAAAATTTGTCCTTTTACATACATGAGCACTTGTTCAATAAAAGGGGCAAGCAAAGTTTTAATTTTAAGATAGCTTGTTTTTATCGTCAAAGCGAGAGGCGTTGCTTTCTAAGTTTGTTCAGACTTGCGAATTGGTTGGTTTCTGCTGTTCGTTGATATTTATTTAATTATTGTACTTATTTAACTGATTTCTGATTTTAATGTCTTTTAATTGTTTACTATATTAAGCATATAATGTTTATGTATTTCTGTTTTGTCTATCCACGTTGAACCAGGCATCTTGAATTTTTCATTTGTAATGTTAGATAAAAACACAGTTAATCTAAAATGGAATCGACTATTAGTGGATCCCAATTACTTCCTCTTGAACTAATCGACAAGTGTATTGGATCTCGCATACACATAATCATGAAGAATGACAAAGAAATGGTCGGGACTCTCTCGGGTTTCGACGGCTATGTCAATATGGTTCTCACCGATGTAACTCAGTTTGAATATACCGCACAGGGAAAGAAAATAACCAGACTTGCCCACATCCTCCTCAACGGCAGCCACATTGCTATGATGGTCCCTGGAGGTGAAGGACCAGAAATGTAAATATCCCCTTTTCCATTGTTAATAAATCCATTTCCACCATGCTTATGAGCTCTTTTTTACCTGTTTGGATAATGGGCATGGGTCTATAGGTCCCTAATTTATAAAGTCTATGAAATTTGATATCCCTTTTCTCGTTCTCATCTTGAGGTAGGTAAAATGTGCCTTTAACCCTACCTAACTTTCAGAAAGGTGACAAGATTCAAAAGCGAACTTCCTCTACCTGTTTTTCGTAGAGACTTCCTAAATGTATACCTTGAACTAAAATTTGAGTGCATAGTCCCAACGGCTTTCAATAAATTTCCGTCATCAGCACAATTGCAACCCCATCACGATCATAACTAACCCAGTCCATTTCAAATTACCACTTTCTACCTCCTTGTAATGTAGGTATTACTTCTGTTTCAGATTACTGCACTTATTTTAACTGATTTTGGAACTAACTTCATAACAATCATCACCGAGCTTAAATTTCTAGCCGTCATGTAGCATCATTTATTATTTATATTTTAACAATGTCAACGTTAAGTAAGGTTTTCGCATACTAATTGAACCTAACACATCGTAGAATCTATCTTTCAGAAGTCGTGTCTTCTTGCCTCCATTGCATATTTCGTAGGTCAATAGTAGCGATTGCGGTTGGCAATTTCAATCTGAACTGAAATCTAACTTGGTAAATGGGGATATGCATTTATCTAAGCATCGAAACAACTCATTTAAAATCTTAACAAATGAAGTAAAAAGATACAAAGGATGGGGTTTCATATTTTAGCAGATACCCTTCACCATATAGGGACCTTCCAGTTCATAACCCAATTTTCGATAGTAATCTCTTGTTCCAACTCCAGAAATGACAGCAATTTTCAACGATCCATGCTCATTTATTGCAATTCTCTCAGCTTCCTCCATCAAAAGAGTTCCAAATCCTTGATGTTGGAATTTAGTGGGATCCTTAGCTGAGATTGGGACTGCACTACCATAAACGTGCAACTCTCGAACAATGGAACAGTGCGGATCGCTGTTGTCTCCGCCTTCTACGTTAACGCGTAGTTCTGGACGGAAGGTCTCTGGAGAACACTTTCGCAGACGGAGCAAAGCGACGAGAATATTTTGACGAGGATCCTCATAGGCCAAAAAGGTTTCCCATCCTCCGTTTGCCATATAGTCACGACGTATTAGTTCAATCTGTGAAGAGATGATCAACATCGCTTAATTGTAATATTCAAATAATTCATAATTCTCGTAGTGTTGAAATAGGTCTCCATTTTTATCTAAGTACATGTAAAGTTAACTATTACGTTAACCATTTTATTTAATGAGAAGTATCTCTATTGGTGATCTTTAATTTTTAATTAACGTGCAATAAAGCACATCATTAGTTGGCATAATCAAAAATTTCATTTGTATTACGTTGAGATGCCATATAAAAAAAGAAATTTTTCGATTTAAACCCTAGATTGCTGAGAGATAGGAAGGATAATCTTTCTCCTTCAGATAGGCTTCTGAAGGAGAAACCTAAAATGATCAAACGGTGCACTTTATCATTATGATGGTACTCGCAGCTGCGACACCTGGCCTGATGGGAGCATGAGAAAGCGAACTTTTCGTTCAGAGGCGGCCTCGGAGTGTATTTAATCTATCCGAGATTCGTGTTGAAAACACTGAACTTTGATAAAGTGAGAAATTAATCAATCAGCAAAGGATAATTATAATTAGTTATATGCTTAAACGGGTTTAAATTGATCACCTTCTATAAACAACAAGCGAGTAGAAGCACGCATACAGAAGGAAGAGAGAAATACCTGAGAGGGATGAATTTTGTTGTGGATGGCTTGGATTCCAACTTCGCGAGATCGAACGTCCAAACACTTTGCGCCAAGTTCTTCCATTCGTTTATTGGCTAACTCTCGAAGATTGCCCTCCTTAACTCCACTGGTCACTACCGGCATTGGGATGTCCCTTAGATTAGAGAATACGAAGAAAAACTCAAAAGGTTGTCCCCAAAAGGCAGATCCTTATGTGGGACGCTGCGACTAAGCAAATCAGCAAGCTTATTTTTTTAGGGGTTGTTAGATCTTTAACTGGGTTTCTCTACAGTGAAATTTCTGCATAGCTTTCGTGCATAGATAAGAGCTACAAATAAGGTCCATTCAAAGTCATAACTAAAGCAAACCAAAGAAAATCAACTTTGGTTGAAGAAATTTTACCAGCCCAAGTAAAAAATTAACAGGTTAATAATAGATTTAAGAATAACTATACTCCAAGAACACCAAATAGACTAGATCAATAGGCATTCGGAATACTCGACTTCCACTGAAGCATCAACAATAAGGGATGTACAATTATACAGGACTACATGCTAAGAGATACTTGCAGAATGACTGAGCAGCCAGAGTTGCCCCATAAGCATAAAACAACAAGAAGCAAAGACCTAGCCGGAGCAGTCAGAAGCATCGAAATAATTATATTTCGGCTACTTTAATCATTTAAGTAGCATTTTTAATGAGCGACTTACCTCTGAATACGATAGACACGAGTCCACGGTGGCACTAAAGCCATAATCCTAGCAACCAGATCAACGAGTGTGCTAGGTGGGTAGCTCTTATATCTACCCGTACGGTAAAGCTCATACAATCCCGTGCCAGAGATGACCAGCGTGGGATAGATCTTAAGACCATCTGACCGAAATGCGGGATTCTCGAAGTACTCGGCAAATTGAGCCATGTCACGCTCCCAACCCACATTAGGTAGATCGGGCATCATATGAGCAACTACCTTGAACCCCGCGTCCTTGCCGAGATGGAAGGACTCGCAGACTGCGTTGACTGTGTGACCTCTGAAAAAAGGGATAATTAAGTCGTACAGGTAAATTCGAAATGCGATTTTTTAAGATAGAGCAGAAAAAGCCAATTTCTTATAAACATAAAGTAAAGTACATCAAACGGCAGTTCCACATTCCTGCCCAGAATATACAAAGATGAAAATATACAAACAGAAACTATATTACGCTTACAGATGTTAGCTCCCTATATTTTCTACCAAAATTAGAGGAATGCACTAGAAAAGTAACTGGAAAATTTGCATTCAAAGCTGAGACAATTGTACTCTCATATTCAAATTATCACGAAATTGGAGGATATATGTAAAAAAGGGCAAAAGATGTCTCTACCTCATCTGGGCGATAATCATATTCATAATTTTCTCAATAGATAAAAATGTTTCAAGGGCTGTAGATAAAAGTGACATTATTAAGATATCTCAATATTACCAAAAGAGGAGGCTCTCAACCAATCATCTTGTAAGTAATTTAAGAGCCTAAAGTGAATTCATATTTGGTCAGTTAAAACCAATAGGTCTTTGAGCTACAACCTCTGACGTTGCCTCAAAGTCCGCGTAAAAATTATCAAAAAACGGAGAATAATCATTTATGATTATTATTAAGTAGTTACTTGAGAATCGCCTCAACACATGAAATCCCTTTCTGCCTAACTAAAGTCAAATAACTTCAATGTAAACAACAAACGAGATTAAACCAACATGGACTCAACCAGGTTACAAGGCCAGCACGTGGTTTATTTATCCATGATGATGAAACCCCAAAAAAGCATGATTGGGTACTAATAAATTCAGACAAATTAATTACTTAGATAACGAATTTTTCTTACAATTACACATAATTAGATTATCGATAGAGGCTCATGAATGATATTGAAATGTTTGAGTGAAGGAACAATCGCTTCAATGACTTTTTGAGAACAAAGGCAGGGTGACAGGATAACAAAGCCAAGTGATCTGGAAAACCGATCAAGACAGGCAACAATTAAACATGGTGGTTAAAGCTAAAACTCGGGAAGCTATTTCAGTTCAAAGAATGAGAACTCTGGCAACCGATCTCAGAAGTGGCATACCTGTAAAAATCAGAACGAAACATTCATACGTTCTTATCTTAAGTCTACATAACTTGTAAATAATAATGTATCAAGTAAACTACAATAAAAGTAAGCTAGCAAAAATCAATATACAATAGAAATCGACTTACCGATTTGTATCCCTAGCAACATCTTCGTACACACTTTGAACACCAATTTCGAGACGCGTACATCCATAATTCAACATCTCACTGAATGAAAAATTACCAACATCAAGTCATAATACGCGGAACCTACCCCAAATGTTTCTTCAAACAGTAATCCGGCCGAGTTTCAATAGTTATACCAATACACTTTGTCTTGCTCCTTTCAGAATAGCTATAAAAGAGAAAAGGGAGAATTAGAACTTAACACATACTACTTACTAAACTGCATCAGCAACATTTTTCGAGTGATGTCCAGAAAGAGCGTCATGAAGATTTCTGATGAAGTAATCGCGATAGTCTTCAGGCAGGCACATAAAGGTTCCCCCCATAACGATAAACTCAACTTTGTCAACTGAGTGACCGGATTCTTTCAACTAATAAAGATGGTTAAATGAGGGAGGAGAGGTCAACAAACCTGATCAATACGGTGACGAACTTGTACGTAAGGATCGTAACGAGCTTGAATTGCTCGGCAAGACGTTGGTTCTTTGCCGACATAGGATTGGGTAGAATACTCGAATTCGGAGTCTGGACCCCCAGGACAATATCTAAGCAATTAGAAATTTGGTAAAAATAAATAGAAATAAACTTACACACAAACATTGCCGGTCATAGCTATATGAGGACATCTATGAGGCTTGCACATTACAGCCACGGCAACAATCTGGAGATTAAGTGGTTAACAAACATTTTCTTACTCCACTAGCAGAGCGAATTGGTTTTGCTGGTGGCAGCACTGATTTAAGTAACTAAAAAAGAATTAAGATGAAAATTTATTAAAATCTTACATCTTTGTAATGTGGTGGAATAGCTGCTATAATGTCAATATAACGAGGTTGGGAGACAAGATTGTACTTTAGCGACACTGCCGCTTTAAGTCTAAAAGATTAAAGTGAACAATACAGAGTTACTTCTTCAGATCAACACTTCTATTTGCTTTAGTCTCCTTGACTAGCTCATTGATGATCTCTGAAATGGCAAGAACGAATTTCTCTTCCTTCTTAATATTTCGATCTAAAAAATAGGTGTGAGAATAATGTCAATATCATACTTCTAGCTGATCTAGAATTCATGCCTCAAACGAAGCCCAATATATTTAAAGTTCGTAAAACTCCTGTCAACAAAAAATAACAAGGCAAATAATCATAGCAAATATAAATTATAGTAAATCTTTTTCAAGATGTTTAAATCAAAATAGTAATCCTCTTACCTATATATATATGATATTATGTAATAAAATTATTATTTTGTTATTAAATTAGGCCATTGAATAGTCCAGCTCCGTTAAGAATTTATTTGATTTATTCCATAATTATAAATTTATTTTTTTTATTTGCAGATTAAATGCATTAATAATATGTAATCAACTTGCCTTTTCCTCTATTTACTGCTCTAATCACAAGTTTTTGTAAAACGTGCGGTGTATGAGTGTGTTCCACTAATTTTATTCTCTAAATATTGTTTTTGACTTACTGACTCTAAAATCATCCTCTCTTGTTATTTATTCTTAGATTTGGGGGAATTTATTAAGTTTTACATCGCCTTTTTCTTTTTAGGAGATGTTGCGCTTTAGTTTTATCCGATTTCAAAGGGCACAACTATTTTTTGGACAATCAAAACAATTTTCAGATGTTATTCCCACTGTATGTTCAACTTATAATACCGGATCTGTTCAGGGCGTGCCTCGATCAAAAAGTAATCTAGTATTTTATCGATTTTATTAGCTCAATTTAGTTGAATTTCTTTCGAAGATGCTCTTTATGCCCTCTCAGAGTCCTCCAAACAGTCATCTTCTTAAAATTGCTGTTCTTGGATACCCAAATGCAGGAAAGTCCTCTCTTGTAAATATGCTGTCAAATTGGCGAGTTTGTGCAGTTTCTGGTAAAGCTCACACAACTCGTTCTAAACAAACTGTCATATTTACCAAGGACAACATCCAATTAGCTTTTGTCGATCTCCCCGGTCTTGTTTCAGCACGTCAAGTTCGGCAGTAATTTCCTTTTTTCTAACCTCAATCGTCATTTATTAGATTCAAACTTGAACGAACCTTCATTCGAGATCCTCATTCAGCCATATTCGACGCAGATTTAAGTAGGCGGTTTATTTATAAGTGGTAATTTCATTTTTTATCTTAGTTCTTGTAGTAGTAGATGCTTCAAATAAATATGCAAGAGAGGCGTTAGACCAGGAGCTCTTGAAAGCCCTTCACTTCTTTCCTAGTAAAGAATCCATCTTAGTTCTGAATAAGGTAGACAAATCTCGAGGGGATCATACTCGTCTCTTGGATATAACACGACGTCTAACTGGGGGCGTTGTAGGTGCCTCAGAAGTGGGTACTAAACTTCTTCCCCATTTAGACTCTTTTGCTAATAAATACATTGAAAGGACCGAATTGGGAGAAGGCTGGTCAAAAAGGCATCTGAGTATAGAAGACATCGTTTATCCGTTGCTCCCACCAGAAGCACATGAGGCTGCTCAAGCGAGATTGAAGCACATCGAGAAGGTTATGGCCCTCCTTTCACCTTCAATTCAGATTGAATCGGTCCCGAAACTGAAAGCAAAATCCAAGGTGGATCAAAATGTTAAATATATTACTACTTCAGCTAATCAAAGTGGTAAGTAATATTCCGAACTCATTTTATTTTACATGTTTACTCATTTTGCTTTCACAAACTTATTAATTAGTTTGCACTTCCCTCTGATGTTTTTTCCTAACTGTAAGCTCTTAGTATCACTAGTACGAAAGAGTAAGGTAATTAGCTAATAAATTCAGGAAGTCAGTCTTAATTGTTTGATACATCTCGTTAATACTGCAATTTCCTCTTCCGATGATGCGCTATCTAGTCCAAATAATGAATACTGACTTGTCGTTTAGCTGTCTTTTTTTGCCGCCTTTTTCTCCTTTTGACACGGTAGAAAAACAAAAGATTTCTTTGTACCGTAGCTATAAAGAATGACTGAAGTTGAGATCGGCCAGTGCAATACGAAACTTTTCCTGTCGTCCTACTAATTATGACAAAAATTAGTCTGTTCTCAACTCTAGAGCAATCTCTTCAGCAGTCGTCAGTTACCGTCGACAGACTCCTTATTTCGGTTCCACTAGCCGTGTGAAACGGAATTCAAAAGTAATAATGTCTCTAGGATGTCTGTTGAGTTAATGATTTGGTCTATCGGTGTCAAAACAATCACACTACTCCAAATCCAGTTCCACTCGTAGCATTATATGAATCTGAATTCGTATAATGAGGTACACTGCTCCCATCTAATTGGATTGGAACTCAATCGACTCACCGGCAATTTATATCTCTCATTTCCATAGATCATTAATTTAGCTCGTAGTGTTTACTTTTAACTATTTTGCCTATTCCTGCTACTCTTTACTTTATTTGACTTTAACGGGTTTTCAGAATTCAGACTGCCTTCACTAGAATCCGATTCATTAACCAGAGGAACGGCATCCAATGAAATTCAACAGAAAACGGAAATTCTGACTAAAAGTGGTATGTTATCGGCGTTTTTTCTCTTTTCGATTCGATTTGGGTGTGCCGCCTATTAAATATGACATTATTAATATTTTTCAAAAATACTTTCCCAGATAAGTCTTGTTATATATCATATACTCGTTAATCACCTAACGAAAATACTATGCATCACTGTGTTATATAAATATTTACTAATTAGATTAAGAATTTTATCTCCTCATCCTCTTGTTTCCTGTAGAATCTCTAAATTGTTTAAGGCTAAGATGTGGAAAAGGGGGCAGAACTGTCGCTGGACGAATTAAAAACCAATAGATAAGAAATTGGACAGGTCCTCCAGAAGCTGTAAGTATATTATTTCCTTCTGGTCAGTCAAAAAATGTTCAATTTCGTGCCATGCGGTATGTATAGTTTATCACCTTTTAACTATTTGCATTAACGGTATGTTTAATATACAGATTCTGCGCTTGCTGTGTTCAAGCAATCACTTGTAGATGATAAGAATGGTTGTAAGGTGAAGTCTGGTTTCTAAGTTTCACTTTTTCTTCACTATTATTAAACTGTTTTTTAATATTGGACAATGTAGAAGTCATTCAATAAAATTAGTTCGAGTCTTCCTCAGAATCATCAGAATTTTTTGCTGAATCCTATCGAGTCTAGCAAGTGATGTCATCTTAATCATTAGACAGCAATTTTATATCGATTTGTTTGGTCGACTTTCCTTATAGATACCAACGAGATTCCTGCTGATCGTTGTGTAACCGAAGTCGAACACCAATCCATTAAAAATTTCTTCAAAACTTTCAAACCCCTCAAAGATGCTACAGCAATCACTGAAAGTTCCCTTGCAGCCAATCAATCATTAAATTTCCCTTCCATCCAAGAGATTGAAGATGAACGACTAGAAGCCATGTTAGAACAGATCAAGGCTCAAATGATGCTCAAATCTGCTACAAAAGAAGAGGTGGCTTTGAGGCGTCAACAATGGAGAGAACTTGGAGTTAAGCTTCAAGGTGTGAAACATTGGGAAGGTTTCAATCAAGTTTTCATGGTCTCTGCTGCAACTGGAGAAGGTATTGATAATCTCAGAGTGAGTCCTCAATTACTTTCATTCATTCAGCAGCTGACTATTTTGTTAGCACAAATGTACCTAGTCATATCCACATATGTATAGCTTGCATGATTTGTAACAGTTAAATATTTATTGAGTGTCTCCATGACCATTTTAGAAGTACCTTTTATCACGAGCTAAACCCGGACAATGGCTTCTCTCCCCAGCTCTCATAACTGATGTCGAACCTACAGAGATCATCCGTATGTGTGTCTGGGCCCACTGTCTGGACAAACTGCCTCAGGAGATCCCCTATGGTCTGCTAGTTACCGTAGATGAATGTGAACATGTTAATATGAATCAGGGTGACGAACGAGTCTACGTGCATGTTCGACTCCGCTGTCCCAACGAACGTGCAATTGTGCGTTCTACTCAATTTTATTTAGTAGATGTTATTTTACGTAATACATAACTGAAGCGTATTTTCCCCTTGCAGAAAAATGTTATCGGCCCTCAAGGCAAGCAGGTCAGAGAAATAGCTGGAGCTGTGAAGGATGAATTGGGAACTTTATTTCAAACAACAACTGTGGTAAAGCTAACTGTAGAAGCGGCAAAGCCTAGCCGTGGGTCGATAAAACGATTACGAGCTGCCAAGGACTTCGCTGAAGTCTATCCGAACTTTGACAACAGTGCTCAACCGCAACGTGCAATTGATACTGTTGAATTGTAGGTATATTATAGAGTACTTTTGTAATTAAATTAGCCAAAATTTATTACCCGTTCTGTATTTCTCTTCGATTATCGATCATGTACCTGAACTTTTTAGTGTTCTGTAATGAAAACAAAAAGGGGTCGGTACTTGTAGTCTTGTGAGTGCGCTTGTTTGTTGAAATTAGCAATTAAGGTTTAATACAAAGGGAAAGAATGAAAATTGTCTAGAAAATACTTAAGTATCAAGAAAATTTACTTGTTTCTTTTCTGCTAAATGCATTTATTGTAAGTATAGATCACTTTTACTGAACTCGGCTTAGTTGTAGGAAAATGTCGGTAGTATCAAATTGCAAATCAGTTGAAAATTTCGTAACTATGAAGATGGGAAATTTTGCAGCACTTAATCGATGTACGCATTTTTCCGATGTCAAACAATTTAGAATTGGTTTGTGAAATGTGTGACAGTGAAACTAAAAGCGGTTCCAGACCTTCGTCTATAAGAGACCTTAACTAGCCCAAATGTTCCTCAGTCACTGAGAAAGGTCCAGACATTTTAGGTCACTGATTTCTAATAAGAAATTAGCTTTGTTGTATCACCAAAATAAGAGATGATAATTGTGTTAAATTGTGGTATTATATTAAGTTGTCGAAACCTGTTTCAAATTTAATAAAGTTTACGTGAAGTAAACCTGATGGGGCTCAGGTTCTCTAAAATTACATTACGAAACATCAGTCGGGGGTGTATTTGAAAATACATTGCATATATTTGATTAAGAAGTTGCTACCAATTTTAAAATTGGATACATTATTTATTGAATATTTTTTTATAAAAAAAGAAAAGAACGTATCTATTGTGACGTTTTATTTGTAATTTGAATTATGCGCAAACCGCTCTGAACTCCATTGCATAATCTGTGGTCTTTAGTCTTGCATGAAAATCTTTGCACCAATTCGTACTTGAAATTTTGTTGTGATCCCTCACCGTCTTTGCACTCGAACAACTGATTTTCGAATTTCCTAGCGTGCCTATAACTTGGCACGTTTTTGATTCAATAAACCTCTGAGGTTTTTATAAGGAGTAACTGTTCAATCAGCCTATAAAACTACAAAGTGTCTTTAATAAAAATATCGGCGATCATTGCGAATTTGATTGTCATCCTATTTACGTTGTATTTACGAGTCTCAGCAGTGAATACGGCGCACTTTAGTCGTGATAAGGAGGCCATTCAAATATACTGACTTGAAGGTCAAATAATCCCGGTGAGCTCTGCTATGCTATTGGCATCTTAGTCGGTTTCAATTGGCAGCTCTGGCTATTGGAAAGTGGAGCTTTATCGAGAGTGGAAGGGTGAGAGAGAGCATGATCAAATTGTCAATGAATTTTGAATATTATGGACAAGAACTCAGTCAAAAATCAAGGGGCCAAACCTTGAAATTTGGAAGCTAGAACACGGCACAGTAAACAAAACCAGAGCTAAAATTAACCAAATGATAATTCCAAGTGAAGTAAGGCTCAACTCTATACTTGATCCTAACCCATCATCGCCCCTTATTGGACTATTCATTAATTCTCGTATTAAAAAGTATAATATTTTTCTTACCCGTGAGTTAATAAAATAATAGAGCCATTCAGCGTTATCCAATAGGTTATCCGTCATGTATTAAGAAGTGGCTCCTAGAAAAAAATACATTTTGCCAGATTTCTTAATACTATTAGCCATTGGGCACGTTAGAAGTTGGCCACGACCTCGCCTGCCAAATGGAAGCACACGTCTCCATACAGAGTGGAGCACTGTGGACGCCTTGTAATTGGCTAATCAGGAGATACACTCATCGATCAGAGTATCTCTTGGTGGGAGATTTCGTAGTCATAGACAAGATGGCTGCTACCTCCCACCATTTGAAACATTTATGCTTCTTGGTACCTATTTTCAACTGTCATACATCTTATTGACTTTATACTCTGTCAAATTTACTTGCCTTTTCTATGTGATGTGCCTTAATGAAGATCTATTTACATTATGGTTCCACAATACTCGATGAGTCAGCGTCTTTGTGTCTGATTATTTACCCTTGAAAATCTGTGCGACCACTAGTGCAGACCTAAAGCTTACTCGCTCGTGAATATTATGAATTCCGGGCTTAATTGCTTTATTTGCTTGTTGCCTCCGTGCAGTTTACATACTAAAAAGGACCAAAACTAACCTTATTGATCCCCGGTTGGCGACAAAATCGTAAAACCCAGATCGCATCCGTGGTAATAGATACACTCACTATTTGCCGTGTAGGCCTGTGAGATTATGTTATTTAACTCCAAAACTAGTTGAAGGCATGCTTGTGAGTGTGAAACAGTTAGTGAGGTCAAACAGGGACGCGAAAGATTGTAAACCACTAGCTTTATTTCAGGCATGCTTGCATAAAATGAGCGGGAGAGAATTATACTTGTTGAAGCCTTGCAAGCCGATCGATTAAGCCACCACATGTTTCAGATATGAAGCACGTAATTCTAAGGAGCTTTTCAATCACTTTTTAAATTTTTAATGTGAATTTAATCCTGGAATCAGTTACTTATTAATGCTTCCCGTGTCATCAGAGTGCCAATTACACGTTGTAACTATAGGGGGTTGCGGTATGATGAGATCAACCGTTGTCTGACCAATCATGGTCGAGCAGTTGTATCAAGCTCTATAACAGAGGACTTGACCGTAGAATATAACATTTTGGCAACACATTATAACTGCCGGTTTAATTATGCGAAAATTTTATCAGTAAATGATCCGGGTTAAATTCAAATGAAAGCTAATCTTTATTAACTTATATAATTAAATTAAACCCATTAAATAAATCCATTTAACTTAACGTCCATTTAAGAGGGTGATAACTTCATAAAGAGGAAATTATGACTTAAATAAATGACAATTCTAATGGTTTGGTATTCAAGATTGAGGGATGAAACATTGTTTTAACTGTGGAAAGGTCAGGATTCAATAATATAATTCCATGTCAATAGAATGGGAACTATTTAGGTACGTGAAAAGTTGTGGTGGATGAAAAATGTTAGATTAATTATTAGTGCATCGGTTTAGACAGTGGTCAGAGTTTGCACCAGATACTCTGCATGCTCAGGAAATATGGCGTCGCTCTTTCTTGTGGTAAGGTGGAAGTCCCGAGCAGCGCCCCGACCAGTTCTTGGATGGTACCAAGTGTGTTGTCTTTTATTTGACTTTTAAAAGAAGAAACAAACAACATGTAGTTTGCTTTTTCCAAAAAAGCGTAATGGGTGAAGACCTTTTTCTGCAGTCTCCACTATATATTCATAACTGTTGTGAGCATCAGGACCGAGGTGACAGTCAAAATCACCCACGATGGCGATACTACAACATTTTGGCTTTTTGTCACTCAAAATCATTAAATTACCAAGAGAAAGTTTCTCCAACAATTGCAATAACCAATCAGTTGACGCAAAGCGATCCACAATACCCAGAGAATTATTACCAACTTTAATTATGATAGTAGCCGACCTGTTTGAGAAGGGATTTAAATTCTTGAATCTGGTTTGAATGATAAATGACAAAGACAGGGCCATCAATCGAGATTGGATTAGTCATTTGTCCACAATTTTACATAGTAACACAGATTGCCAGATGACATTTTCCGTCAGACAGTTGATGCATAGTATTCAGAAGTTTTATTTCATTTTAGACTCTAAACTTTAATATCTGCCTCCTTTATTCCTGATTTGAAGAGCGCTTGATTGTAGCAAGTGCAAATCCACAGTTCATTTCGTTGTTTAAATCCATATTTCTGCGTTCAGAGTTGGTCGACTAGAAGGTTAGGTTGAGCGGATGGTTATGCCGTTCTTGGAACGGGTGAAAATTATCATGCGTCTCTGGTTATACCCCAGCGACGAACATTTTTAGTACCCGTCCCCCAAGTAGTTGGATTACAGGCGTACACTACTACGCCCAGCTAAAATACTCATCATCAATAGTGCGCCTACTCACTGTTGCTGAAACAAAGGAATATGCATGTCATTACTGCCAGCAGTAATGCTGAATATTATCCACCAGCACCCTGCCTAGACAGGCAGTCGTACTGCCTAGAAATATATCCTATAGTTTAGGGTCCTTGTGGTTCATAGTCTCTGTGTCATTCATCCTTGCACACAGGACTGCGAACATTTTCGACGAATTTGTTATTCTAGAACAGGCAATTTAAATTTAGTAATTAATACTCCCATCAGTAAAGCTACTTTGTGAACTCGATCAAATTAGGCTTGGAAATCCTCTTGAGAAAAGAAGTATCCTCCTGAAAGCTAACAAGATACACCAACTTTTCCAAAATTAGAAGACAAATAATAGAGCTGGTCCACGGTGTATTGGGCAAGCGTATCGGAATGAGACAAAAATAGGAAAGGAAGTAGTGAGAAGAGAAATCGGGGAACGAAGTAAGCCTCAGTGTTGTGAGAGTGGTATCTAGATTTTAAAAAGGTAAGCTGAAAGAGATGACTGATTTTAAGGTTGGTAGCCACCAAGCATGTTGCTATTTAAAGAATTAAAAGTTAGCTGAGTTAGCAATTATGCCGGCGTCGTAGCAGATGAAATAAACTCAACTGATATTCCCTCCACTTCAGAAGATTGTAGTCATCTAGTCAAGATGCTCAAATCCTCTCACTAATTGAACTCCGTCCTACTTGATCTTTGTTACAATCTCTCATAACTCCTGTAAACTGTACGCCTTTTCATATTAATATGTCTTACCTATAAGATGTGCCTTAGTTAAGAACTATTTAGAACCCGCTTCCCACATGTAAGATGAGCGTATAGGACTGCTAAAGCCAGCAGATGTCCACCAAAAGATGGCGATATAATCTTCATCATGGTGTCCACAGGCGGTCCCGCTGTGTGTTAGCGTGTTTATACATGGATACCTAAATAGGTGTCTATCAACACACGAGACTCCGACGACGAGACGTGACTAACGTCTAACAAAGAAACTTTTTGTATATAAACCTAATTTACTAATTAATAAATTAGGGTGGCTTGCCTGCCACCTTCGAACTGATCCGGCTACATGAGTGGCATGACCTATGCCATCTATTCAATCGGTGTGGCCCCGATAGATCTCTAACATTATTATAAAGACAAAGCAGGATTTTGGATCAACTTGACAGAATGCTTCAGAAGTCGATTTTTTTGTCAACTTGTCAGTTCTTAGAGTTTGTCAGTTATTCACTTCTTTTATTATGATTGCTCTTCTGCTCAATATTATTCAATAGATTTCCCTACATGTTCCTCGCCAATTTATCACCCCATACGGAGAATTCAGATGAAAACTTCTCGTTATCCTTTTTCTCTTCCTGGATTTGGGACTGTTAGAGTAGAATCGTAATGTAATATATTGAATAGGCTACTTAGAGCTGAGTGTTTATATTAGAATATACAAGGTGACTAGAACACCAGGGAATAAAAGTGAGTAGAATTAATTGAATAGAATCAGATCTCACTGAGAAATCTATTAGATTTGATTATACAACTCCATACACTGGGAGTGCAGTGGTCAACATACACATCTGCAAAGTCAGAGATCACAAGTTCGATGCTCGTCTTTACACATACAGCGATGTCAACTACCAACCTCTCTGGTTAATTCTGGTGATAAAATTTGAGTTTTTCATAAAAGCGACACCGGAATACCTTCCTCCTATCCAAGTAATATGCTCGTTTATCAATCAAGATGACATCAGTGGTACTATATTCGGACAAGGTGACACATTAAAATAGCAGAGAGAATATGTTACTGGAGGGAAAGAGAAGGGAGACTTGGTTCTTAGGATTTGGGATTTCCCATCTTGGGACCTTCTCTATCCAAGTCAAGTATTTTTAACAGTTCCCTTGATGTGTTCAGGAAGTTTTAAAACAAATACCTTTTTTCTGGGTCTGTAGCGAGTAGTTTCAAACATCAATTATTGTTTACTTTAAGCCACTCTAAAAAACCGGTAAACTCCAATTCGTCAAAAAACCGTTTTTTGAAGATCATGAAAAGCAAGAAAGCCAGGATTCAATAACATTCACCCGCAGAGATATCTGAAATCGTTCACATGGAATGTTTAAGCAATGGAAATGTTTAATTAACTAACCTGTGGAGATAAAAAAAGTACAGATTAATGACAAAAACATAATTTGGGATGTAGTTGAAAACCTATTTTAAAAGAACTGTCCAGAATGTAAAATTTATCATCAAATTTAGTTTACATAGGTCAGGCTATTGCTTTTGGACATGAATTGTTAACAATGAAAGATAATACTGTTCATCCGCAGAGAAGCAAATTACAATTCTTAAGTGGGGTAAAGACGAGTTGAAAGGGGGCTGAGTCGGGTAGTACTATTCAGATTTTTTAACTGATTTAAATTCTGATTTCATTAAGTTACCCATATCATACATTTTCTATAATTCCATGCTTTACATAATAATGATATCTCAAAGTTCAGATTTCTGAATTTGATTTCTAGACTCCAATCAGAGCTTAAACTGAGTGATTGGTCATATCATCTCATTAAATTTGATTTTCTTCGAATGCATCAAGGATATAGTAAGAATGAACCCGAATTTAATTTGTGTTTAAACCTTTTAGATTATATTTTGTGATGCCAGTTCTTTGGGTATCCAATTATAATGAAATAAGATCAAGATACATTAATCACCGATAGTCAGGCAGCCGAAACGTGTTTGCTCAAAAGGTATTCTTCAATAACACTTCCCAACAAATGAATATCTCTTTGTTCAATCCAGAAAACTGCAGCAACATGAGATCGCAATGTGTGCGTTTGTTCAAGCAAGTATATTAAATAGGTACGGCTCAAATACATTAAAAAAACGAAAAAGAGAACTATTACACAACTTGATAATTTGCTTCTACATCATTTTCCGCTACCCTGGCTTTGGCTTTGTTATTTTTCGACTTGGAGTATGTACTGAGGAATATTCCGATTACCACCAAACCGCCCGACCAAATGTACCTGAAGGGAAAAAGACGATTTAATTAAGAACGTCCAACGATTGGGCAGTCAAAGGAATTGTGATTGGCGGAGTTTGCTACATTCTGATTAGTCCATGACATCCAATTACAAAATCATAATAAAAATGTTGTATAGTTTCGCTCCCAAATATGTTTTAAGAAATATATTTTTGGCAATTTCAAGTAGGCACCAAATTCCTTCAAAGTTAGACAAACTTTCTACTTTTTCTTGTTAATTAATGTAAAAAGAATATGTATTGATTTAAATTCTAAACAATTCCGGCCCGGGGACTAACGATTCAATATAATAAATAGATCAGATATATGGTGATCAATTCTTGAAATCTGAAATTGTGATACAATTCAGTGAGCTCCCAAGTACGTGAAAAGGAGTAACACATTCCACTCAAATTTCAAATAACGTCGGCGGCCTACGCACGTTATCTACACTAATAGATCCTGACGTAAACCCACGCTAATAATCTCCAAATCTCCACAAAATATTAAGAATTTTCAGCGAATTGCAATTGGTTACACGCACAAATTCCGAAAAGTTCACAATAAATTAGAATTCATAATTAAATAACTTAAAAGTCAGAACATCCGGTAGAATTGAATTTACCATACTCTTACATGAAACATAGTTACTGCGTAATGTCATGATGTCCAGATTCCATGGTTTGAGTCCCAGAGCCAAGAGTGAGATTGTATATGCGATACTCAAATATTATTGATCGTTTGGTTTCATTCTACGATTTATTTGTAAATTATTAAAGCCAAAGCAGGAAGTTGAGACTAGCAACGACTTTTTAATCACATTTATTCAATTACAGTGTTCCGTTTAAGTTTATTGCACAGTTACTGCCATAGGAGTAAAATAAGTATAATGGGATGAAGGCGCATTACAGGCAGATAAAACGGTTTTTTGTAGGAGAAAAGAAAGATCGATTGTGAAATTCACGTTTGGCATTACACAATAACTGAAGATTCCATTATCAATAAAAATGTCCGAGCTTTAAATTTAGAACTAATCCAAAATGAGTTCGGAACCAGTGGATCTCAGAGAAATCTTCAATACCTATAACACCACTTCAGCCAAAACGAAATACTAATTATGACTTTTTTTGCAAATAAATGAGCGTAAGTAAGCCAAGATTGGTTTTTGACATGATTTAACGGTAGTGGAGAACATGGAAACCACCTTCCAATATTTTTAATGAACCATCGAGCCGTTGAACCAACGGTCCAACTATGTCCAGCATACAGATCGGCCTTGAATACCACAGCAACAAAGTGAGAGAAAACAACCCTCTCCATAAAGCGACTCTAGCAAAGCATGTTTGCTGATATGAACTTAATTATTAATTGAATAAAGATTTTTAAATGAATACAAAAAGGTAGGAAACTTACTCAACAGAGAAGGGTTTTTCAAAGATGAGGAAAGACAACACGATAGTCACAGCCTTTCGTAGGGTTGTCACTAAAATAGGGAGAAAAAGTTAGACAAAAAGCCGAATTTACAAATTCTACTAGCTCATAAGTTGATAGCGCAAATGAAATGAAAAGCGGTCTCTGAAGTAAAATCAGAAGTGACTGTAATGAGCAGTTGCAGATTACAAAAAAATTAAGACAGAAGAGACATGGAACTAACCGTAAATACACAATGGGTGTTAAATTTCACCTCCCTGAATTTCGATAGAGGAATAATGCACTAGGTATACGCTAAAATTGCCTTTCAGTATAGCAAAATTTACTACTAGTTCTTCAGTTAAAGGAGTATCGAATACTCGAAAGTGATTTAAATAAGTGAAATGCAGCTAATCAGGGAATCATTTCAACAATGGAGATCTCTTCAATCGAACTTAGCAGTTCCATCAATAAAAAATGAGTCTCAAGACCTTTGAGTGAAAGCGTTTCCAACAAAAATTCTGGACGCCTCAAAAGCATCCCGGAGTCACACATATTAGAAACTTGCTTCCCACTATTTTTTTATTAACTAGCATTACCTGTTGTAGATTGTCAATCTACCAACTTGACGTAAGTTGACGAGTATGGAACCTATGACTCTGACCGCAGATGTGAATACTGATCGCTGTGTCACAAGTGTAAACAAATAGCTGTACTAAATATCAGTACATAAGGGAATCTACCGACTAAAAATAACTTTAAGAAATAGCTCAATTAAAAAATTTATCCGATCTTTGAATACTAATGAATATGTTCGCGTTAAGGCTGGAACAGGAGAAATACTTTGAAATAACGCGACCTCATCAATTCCCAAAAAACGTTTATTTAGCAGTTGTAACTGGGCTCAACTTAGTGAAGAATTTTCTCACTCTGTCGGGCAGATTAATAGCTAGACACTACTCGGTTAGCTCCGAGCACTCCTAAGGCAAATCCTCTTCATTAATTAGCATTAACTTGAATATTCAACAGAGAAACTCAGAATTCGTTCTTCATTATTCCTAACAAGATCTTCGTGTTTAAGTTGATACGTATGATATATTATGCAGAGAATTTTATGATCTCCATTATCTCCACATGCTCAAACGAATAGTACTACTGACTTCTAAGTTTTCTCTATCCTTTATAAAGCTCAATAAACCAACGCCTCACATTCTTTCTTTCGGCTACCCGAGTTGATTCAAACAATTGGCGATTCTGCCTCCAACAACTAATGACGGTTATCTAAACAACTCGATTTTGATAACAGATAAATTTCACCTCCCGACATAGCGACCTTAGTATAAATAATTTTATCTACCGTTTGCCTACCCACAAAACGGTAACTTGGTCCGATTAAATCTAGACATGAGGTGTCTTCTTGACTCTTGGGCTTCGCAGTAATACGACATCGGATTTAGTATAACAGGAACTATTTAATTTCCTTTGTTTTGATACCTTGCTATCAAACGCCTTATATTCAAATAATAAAAAACGTGGATAATCTACATTCTCACCGAAAAAAAACAAGAATATCTAGTCAGCCATTTACCATCGATGAATAAGCGAATTCCAAAATAAGCCATATTGAAGAAGGACTCAAATCTGTGATAAGAAGGAAACATGAGTAAAGATAGCAGAATATTTAACTTTTAGGAAAAGTTTAGACATATGTATTTCAGACTCTTAAAAACTTGTATTACAGTAATATGCAACTAAAGAAAAATATATTCCGATATCTCACCAATACTGCATTTAATAAAATTTAAAATCCATGCAAGAAACTACACAAATTTAAGACATTTCAACAAAATGAACTTACCAGTAACAGCCGGTAGAGCTCCAAAGTGATGAATCAAAAGTAGAACGAATTGCAAACCAAAGTATCCCGATAATACGAAGAGTGTACTCCACATGAATACATCACCGAAGTGCTGTATAATTGCGGAGAATGAAGAGGGAAGCTAATTAGGAGTTGTATTAATCCATACACTACTTAAGCCCTATTTCAGCAGACAATCTCACCTGGAACATGAAGACAGCCGAGATAGCGAGTGTCCCAAAGAAGAACATAATGAGCACTATGAGACCGAAACCAAATGCATAGGAGTAGGTTAGCTGAAATGAGAAAAAATAAACACTTGTAAAGTTCAAATTGATACTTGTCCGAAAAGTACTCACACAATCATCTGAGTTACTTTAGCTGCGAAAAGGTAAACACAACTGCATAATACGTAAGAGTATTGCACTTATCTGAAAATGAATTATGGTGCAGTAACTACGTACTATTTAAACTACTTGGAGGGCTTGCACTGATTTACGCTAAGAGTGACTATAAGAAACATTATGTAAGATAAATTCCTCCAACATATCCCGTTTAGGCTATATGCAGTTTGCCTCTTCTATCAAACCTATCAGCCCATAACATAGCCTTCAAAAATGATCTCGCATGTTGGAAGCTACAGCTCAAATTTCATATGCATGAAAGCAGATTATGTGCCCTTCTCATTCAATTTCATTTAAATAAGATACCTTTTCTGTTTGAGTGATACTTCAGATCAGTGGGACACTGATCCCCATATAGATTTTTTTTAAATAATTCACACATATAGTGAAATAATTGAAAAGTTGACTCTATAACAATCTGCAGATGTATGAACCCTTAAGGATGCTGTAAAGTTAAGAAATCAGTGCAAAGATATTAATAGATAATTACAGAATTACATGCCCGAATCAATGCAAAGACCGTCAGAAACTGTCGCGCATAGTCCCCACCCAGAGGTTCTACACTTTAGTCAAAAGATAACCATATTTCTTTGTCTTAAAAGGAAGCAAATAAAAATAAAATTATTGGATTTTTTTCACAATCACCTAGGAGATAAATGTTTTCTCATTCATTGAAAGAACAGTTACTCAGAATAGTTAATGCTACCTCTTCTTCTGAAATAGATAGATGGTATGAAACGAAAGTATTATATAAAATTGTGTTTTTGCATTCGGTCACCTACGATTTGAAGCGCGGGCACGTTGTATCTCTGCATAGCCATCTCCTGAAGATTGCCAATATATCCATCACAGATTAGAGCTATACTGATTGCAACAATACCTAGTAAGAAAAATACAAAGACTTAATCAGCACTTTCAGTAATGTATTTTTAACATCCCTCAATCAAGGTTTGAGTTTACAATTACACTTAGACAGACCCAAAAACCTCTACAAATGCATTAAAAACTACATTAATGATAGAAAATAAGACAGGTTTTTTAATCAGTTCCCTTTATGGAAAGACATAAAGGTCATGCCAATCGTATATCAATAACGCCTTCATTTGAATACTCAATTAAAAACCAAGATGAAGTTATCAATGAGGTTTATGCCCCACATAGGAGCATTTTAACATCCATTATATTTTTTGTAAGGAAAGAATAAATAAAAATAACTCAGTTGGAGAAATTTGGTTTGGAAGGTTTATAACACTGATACCTAAATTTCAGTAAATATTATTTCAATGAAAGGACACCGATGAGATGTATCGATACCTGTTAATAAACGCTCTAAATTACTAATTTCAGGAAAAAGACCTCGTTTTGTAGAGATAACAATCCAAATATGCGAAATATATATTGTGGTTCACGAAATTGCAACTGATCTTCACATAGTCTTACCGAAAACTCCATTATTTAAAATTATGGGAACAAAAAAGGCTCATAAAGAGTCTAAATCAAAATCAAAATGAATTTCAACGGAGAATAGGAAACATATGACATCGGTACTATTAAAAAACTATTTATAATTGAATTAAAATTCCAAGCTGGATCAAGAATGTGGGTGTGCAAATCCTGTTAGGAGGATAAATTCTTACCACGAATATCAAAGCTTATTTGAACGCTGACATCAGTCAGGGTGAAAAATATGAGACCAATAATCATAAAGGCTACAGCCAAGTAATCAACAAATTTGTATCGCTTTCCTAAAAAAAATAAAATAAGGAACACATGAATCAATATCAATTCTAAATATATTTAAAAGTTATTAAGATAAAATATTAGAATAATTTAATTAGGGGTAACATTTTCTTCAGGCTTGCACAAATAAGCATTACTCGGTTCACCGATTCCCTTTCAGGCATATCAAGCAATTAATTTGACAGCATCAAATGTCCATTAATTTTGCGTGCAGTTAAATTTAATCGATTTTTTATCCTGTGCGCTTAGCTAAATTCTCCATAGCACTTGAAATCGATTTATCGATAGGTATGTTAAACTATTAATAATTAGATCTAATTTTTGATTGGCCAATGATAAAAAAAACATAAATTGAAACTAAAATCATATCCAATCAAATCCATTTGTAAAATTAGAACTCAGGTGATTTATTTCTTGGGAGTCATTAGAATAACGAAAGATTAGCATTGATAAATGTAATATGAATACATAAGCACTACATTAAGCTAATAATAAAAGAAGATGAAGGAAGTTGGGCTAAATGTTCGATAATTACCACTTTAGGACAGGATATTTCCCAAGTCCAAGTGTTTAACTCCTGGAATTTAAATCTGCAAACCACAAAGAGAAAATTCCAAATATCAAATCAAATAGGTCATTAGGAAAGCCACAAACCTTGAAGTATAATGCTGATAATCATGACAGGGATGAGTTTACAGCACTTGAAAATAACCTGAGTTGGATAATTGAGATAGACAACGGCGGTATTTGAAAGAAGAATAGTGCCAGTAGTAGTTAATCCAATTAAGCAATACATTTTAAAGGGAAATCTGAGCGAAATTCAATGATACAAAATGAGAAAAAGGTCTTACTCTTTGCTATAAGTCACTCCAGTTACTTTGCTCTCAATAATGGATATGATAGTGTAGAGACCGAATTGATAGGCAGTCAGACCAAGAAAGTGATCACTAAATCCGGGTGTTTTGAAAAGGTATTCCTGAAAGAATAAAACACATAAACATCCATCCGAATCATGGAAAAATTACGAAAAATGCGTGGAATTATTACTTGAGCCCATCCATAGATGATGTAGAGGATGAAAATGCCCACTGAACCGATGATAAAAATGCATCCTTGAGGTAGATGAGAAATGTCTTTTCCAAAGATGAGAACCGGGCTCGTTGGAACATCTTTAACGCCATGAAAGGGAAAGAAAATAATAAATTGGCAAAAGACTTACGATAAGAGTGCCGGGTCATGTTATTTGCAGGTACAACGGTGAAGGTAGTTTGAAGTGCTGTGAAGAATTAGAGTTGATGATTGGTTAAGAGTATGACCGAGTGAAACGAAAAAAAACAAGTTCGAGGGGGTTAGATAGTAAATACGCACGTTCGAGGGAAGTCGGGCGTGACATGATAGAACTACATAAAACGTAATAGGGAATAATATTTAAAAATTGAGAAGGAAAAATTGCACACTGTTAAATTCCAATGTTCTGAACTGTAAATGTTAAAAGAAAGTAAGATCAACAGATGGTATATCGAAAAATAGCACAGAAATCATTATAGTAAATAAGGCTAGAACGAGTTCGTAGAGTTCAGATGTATGTTGTTAAAAGGAAGATTAATTGCATAAATGAGCTGGGTGATTTTGAAAAATAAAGTGCAAATAGGATAGAAATTGCAAAAGAAAAATTTCATGCTGGAATGAACGATATAAATTCATAAACACACATCTACTGCATTAATTAATATTGTACAAAGTATCTCATTCTCTAATGAATGATGCTTGAGTCTTACGAAGAGCGAAATTAACCAGGTGCGTTCATAAAATTAGCACAGACGGCGCATAATAAAGTGACCAATAAGCATACAGTATTGACATATCAGCAATTTAAGTGCGATATTTAAGAATGAAAATTTAAGCGATTTTTCAAAGTCTTTAACATTTGAAAAAATCACCAGAAATCTAAATGAATAGATTTTATTAAAGTGAATAGTACATCAATCATTAGTTTTAAAGAAAATTTTTTCATGAACAGTTTCTACCTTCACAAATGCATCATTATTTGCAAAATTCTAATAAATTAAGGATCTGAAGAGCTTGGCTCATATATATTGTTTTCCAAAGTGCATGAAGTCAAGCTCTTGCTAATACATAACTTCGGCAGTTTAATTTTTCAAATCGCTAATATCAGTAGGTCAAGATTGTATTTTAACAATACTGCTTGATCCCATATGTTATACAATAATTTTACCAAGCATGAATAATAATTCCCTATAGGGTGGTACAATGCTTTCAATATAAGTTTCAGAGTCATGGAATGCTCTAGGTAGTAGATCTGTATGTGAAACAAGAGTTCTAAATAAGTATTTGATCAGTTTTACTCATTGCAAACCTTATGGACCTCAGAACTAATGTCATTTTTGCTTTATTTTGTGGTGGATATTTTTGGTAAATTCTTATTATTATTTGGGACATATTAATGCTTTAAAAATTTATGTGTTTCCGTTTTCTGTCTTTAACTTAGTACCTTTATTTTATAATATAGCTGGTAGATTTCCCATCGTTGTTTACAATTGCAAAACACCCTTGCTAAAGTCAAAATATTGAGGCTGAGGTCTGCCCCGTTGTAATGGCTTATGTATTATTTGCTTTTGCGCTTATATTATTTTCTTTAATAACACTTTATCTATCGCATTATTATGGTCAGTGGAAAAATCAACCAGTTGTATGCACAATATCATACACGATTGGATGGTTGATTTTTTTTCTCTTTATATCTATACTTCCAATTGATATATCTTCGGTACTAATTGCTTCGAATATTAATTAGTTTACATTCAGACTTTTGCATATCAAAATGAAATTCATAATATATCTACGAATTCAGCCTCATCTTATTCCATTTTTGTCGATATGCATACACTGAATGTATTTTGGATAACTATATATTGGTCTGCACAGTTACTAACATGGTAATGAATTTAATTAAAATCATAATGCGTCTTAGGATTATTCTTCCAATTATGGAATCCTATGCTGGTTCTGGAGAGTTCACAGTGTTACGGAAGTTTAGGTCTGCTATAATTGATAATGCCATCATCTACGGTTCTTATCTACTGATATTTATCTGTGTTATGATTTATCTTTTCGTCAAAAGAACGATATCATTTAATGCGTAAGAATAAATATGAAAAGATTATTGGTCATTCTTTAGCTCCGCTTTAAAAGTTCTTCTGATTACAACGAGCAATACGTGGGGTCTATTCCTTGTAATTCTCTTCTTGGGATACGGACTAGTAGAAGTTCCAAGATCAATTTATCGATTCGCTTGTCCAGATAACCGTTTGCGATTTGCCTATTTCACTTTGAGTAAGCGTTACCTTGAGTACATTGAAGATGAAGAGGAGTTGAAAACTGCCCTTGCCGTAAGCCACTCTCCTACCTTTTGTCTTTATAAATCCTTCAAATCCCAATTTGATTTAGCATATTCTTTTTAGGAAATCCATGATCTGGATCAACACGTTGGACCTGATCATCTCCTTCGGTCACGACTAAACTTTATAGTCGCGAAGGTTTGTTTCGCGCTTTCTTACCCTTATGCGCTGTATTTGTAATATTGGGTATAAGTCTCCCTTCATTTCATAGTTATAACCAATTTATAGTGCTCTGTGCCTATTGTCTTGGTCACTTGCCTCAATTCTAGTTGCCAGTGTTTGAATTTTTTTAGTTTTAAGATCTCATCATCTGTGATTCTTATTTCCCTTCTTTTGTTAGATAAGAGAATGGCACTAACTATGCTTCAACTTAATCAAGTCGCAGGTCCAACCCTACTGACAGTGTCGTTGTCACCCATACAATACCCACAGTTTTTTTATATCAATTGGATAGGATACAATAATTCGCTTCAGAGTGAAGTATAGTAGAATTAGTTAAGATCGTCGGAGGCATCATGAAAACCTTACCTCAGTTAAAGTTTGGATTTTTTTGATTTGTTCACCCCTTATTTAACGCATGCAGATCTAAATTTTGAATTTGACCCCTGAGTGAGTTTTTTTGTATTTACGATGTTTGGAGGTTATTAAACAGTTTATTTACTTAAGTGGTTGATCATACCACCGCGGTGCATAATAACGTTAATCCAAAATGAACTCTAATAAAAGGCGTGACAACACAGTACTATTGTTAAACTCCTTCCTTCAGAATTGGCAGTTAAGTGGACCTGGAAGGGGCCTTTAGCCACAGATTAGTAACATTTTGAGAATTGATTATTCGGTCATCGTGCACGTCTGCCATTTCAGAGGTCGCGGATTCGATTCCCGTTGGCGCACTCCCAATGACCTGAATGACCAATTGCCTTGGTCAAATTTATCTAATATAGAGGGTGACAGAATTCAATTCTCCCACCAGAGTGGCTCTATGATACTACCCTCTACGTTGGGAAACGCTTCCCTAAATAGATCGGGAAATTATCATTATCATTTCTCATAGTAATTTATAATATTATATAATTAATTCCCAATAATATCATGTTTTTGGCAGTTATTATCGTCGGATTAGCCTTGTATGTTAGTAGTTTAATCCATACTTCTGTCATATTATCACACAAAATGTTTGTTTTTTTTTGCTTCACAATTCATCGTAATCTGTAGAAAGATGTCACCAGAATACGTGCTATTGTAGGGGAAAATTAATTTCAAATAAGACGGTTTATGAACAAATGTTTTACTAATTTCTTTCAAATTTATCTCTTTTAATTTAATCTAGAATATTTAAAGTATTTTCTTTCTTTTATTCTTCGACCTTGTTTACATTCTTATTCTGCTATTTTGATCTGAATCACCACATTTTCAGTATACAGACCTGCCAGAAATAGGTACTTTCTTCTTCATTGCCAAAACAGAATAAAATTGTAGTTAAGTGAAAGTATTGTTCTGAAATTTGATGCACTAACTGGAGTGTATACTCATATATAAATTCTCGACACAAAAATTGCAATATCCTTCATGCTCGTCCAGTGTCATGATCTAGAATGAAGTCAGGAGTTAGAGGAACTTATTGTTTGTTCATGTTTTTCCCTATGGTGCATTTAAACCGTTTCTTCTTACTCTAGTGTCCTTAGCATATTTGTTATTTCCTCCATATATTTATTGTCTCAAACTTTTATTACTCGTTTTCATCCTGATTGTGCTCTAATTTCCTATTTAATTATTGGTTAAAGAATTATTTGTATTGAGCACATACCCATACCTCTGGCGATTTTTTTTGTTTGGTCATCAACGAACAAAGGACGCAAAATCCGTCAGCTCCCTTATTACATCTCGGGTTCTACTCGTTCAGTATTTACACTTCCTTGCTCTCCCTTACGATTTCCAATCCCTTTTTCTATTCGTCTTTCATTTTCTCTCATTCATTTCCAGCTCTCCAAGATGCAAGGGTCTCTACGTCAAACTTCTAATATGGGAAAAGCTGTTGTTTCTTGTTGCCCATTGACAAAATTAGTAAATTTGTATGAAGATAGCTCTTAGCCCAACCTTGGTTGGACTCCTGATAGTGGAGTTACTTTATGTTCGTTTGCTATGCATTAAGAACTCAATCCAGGTTATTCTAACATTGCTTTCTTATCCACAGACCGGGGACCTTGGAGAAGTTGGTGCTGCAACCCGTCAGAATCATCGTAGCAATCCCTCGGAGAACAGTGGAGCAAGTATTAGCGCATACTCTCTAACTTCAAAACGTCTGGTGAAACTTCACAAACGTCTCAAGCGAGCCTACCATCACTACAGTCGCGCCCACGCTCTTTGGCTTGAGGCCCTACAGAATGCAGCCGACGCTGAAGATGTTTTCAACAATTGCATTGCTGGAAGGTAGGCCTGTACTACTTAATTTCCTCACGGCAGTAGTGATTATTTATTTTGTTGCATTTATATGATCTTTATTTCACACGTTTCACTTTCCAAAATGTTCCAGTGCGCGTGTGAGGTCCTATTGGAGAGCCGTAATAGCGTTATAAACTCCACAAATCTGCAGGGATAATGATCATAAATCCCTATTTCTGGCACCTTAATTTCTTTGCGATTAGTTTTAGGATAGTAATATTTTTCTTATTTGTAGCCATTCTTTTTTCAACTGCCCATATGTTGAGCTTGATATGTATACCATTTAACTTCTTTTGTAGCCATTAATATACTATTAGGCTGATTCGTAAACTTTCTTTACCAATCGTGGAATGGTCAAGGCCCATCAAAGGAACCGCTCAAATTAAAAGATAGGAGATTGTGGGGATAAGAATGCCTATTTGGTACGCAAAATTGAGGTCAAAAATCCGAGCCACGCACATTTAAGACATGATAGAACAAGCTAAGTGTTGTAACATTTTTTCAAGTCTTCTATTATAGAGTTTGCTACGCTTGTCCAGATCCAACAAATTCAAAATATTGACTGTTCCAGGGTTTGTTGTTTCATGCCTACTTATCGATTCTTTTGTCTATTCCTAAATAATTACTTTTTTAAAGTCGTAAGCGTCATACATCTCTCTCGCGCTTCTCTCCTCTCCACCCGGTCAGATTCAGCAGATTTACTGACCTTTATTTTCTTTAATCTTAGACCAGTTTGATGATTTGCAGTTAAAGTGCACCGTCTTATCACTCACTTTTTCTTGCATTTGAAATTTGAAACCTAAATTAATAAACGTGCCATGCAGTTTATTGTTGTCTATCCCCTATCCTATTTCCTTTCAGCTCTCGAGTATTTGAACACGGCCCCACCCCAGCTGTTCTTAATTCCGTTGATGCTACTCTCAAACCTCCGACCCTCTGTGAACGGCTAATTAGAGTCGCGGATGTTCGAACCCGCAGTGTTGAATGGTATTGGAAGTGTAGGCTCGAACCACTCCTCCTCAAGATTGTCTCCTTTCTCCTCATAATGACCTCATTCCTCATTGTTTGGAGTGAATGCACATTCTTTGTACGAAGTCCACGATTGTCCATCATTGCTGCTATTCTTCACTCTAGGCCCACACTCTTTGAGTACAATTTAATTTCGGTAAGTTATAGGTTATAATTTGAGTCTCTCGTTCTAATATCAAAGTTAAATTTCCTACTTATTCGCTTCGGTTACCCATTAGTCACGGGATCACTTCCTATCAGCACACAAACGGTGAGCCAGATGGTCAACCACACGGGTTAGGTCTGGTTAATATTAAAGGTGTCAGAATTCGAGTCTCATCATGGGGATTCTATGGTGTCATTCTCTACGCAAGATGAGTGTCCGAAAGCTTTGATCCTAATCGGACTTGAGAAATATTATTAGCATTAATGCATATCTATCACCTTTATCGTAACTTCAGCATTTATAACTAACTCCTATTATCAAACTCTTCATTTTTTCGTATTTGCACTTGTTTTGTTTTGAAGCTTCTTTATAGTGATTACTGGCAGTGGGCTTTAATTGTTGAATTATTTTTATATGCGCAGTTAGTGATTTATGGAATAGTTTTGATACTTGGAAGATGACTCGAGAATACTGGATCCTCCCATAAATGAATTTGAACGATCAGCACACGATACATGTGGTGTTGTGCTGTGGATGAGGGATCCTCTAGGAAGGAGATAAAGTTGTTAGGTAAAACTGTCACTGAAACAAAGAAATGCTGAATTTTAATGCATTCTCAGAAGGAGATAAAAAAGCTACATCAGTAAGCATTCTAATCGCATAATCAAGGCACTTTCATCACTACAAAAACTATCTTTTGTATTGTTATTATTACTTTGCAGAAGAATTTTCCATTACCACTGGTTATATGCTGCTGTCCTCACTTCTGCACTACTTCTCTAGTTTATAGTTTTGTTAGTTTGAAGTTGAAATTTCGGACGATTTAATCAATCAAATCAACCAACATCAGATACGTTGGAATCATGGTATTAGTAGGACATGTGAGTGATCATAACGCGTAAAAATCACGCATAGGTGGGAAGCCACATCATATGGATAGGGCGAGTAAATATGAAAGGGCATACAGTCTAGAACATGCATGAAATATGGAAATAAAGACTAAGAAGCATAAGGATTAGAAATGTTGAAAGGAGGCTGCTATTTTGCCTCGATGACCACAGATCTCCACCAAGAGCGACCTCACGAAATTGTCTATATGTCCCAATCTAGCAAGTGACCACTCTGAGATCCCAGTTCCACCTCCTCATTGGTCCATTCTGTGTGCTGGCGTATACTAACTAGGTTCCAGGGGCTACTTCAAACATGCTTTTTGCCTTACAAAAGTGCAGTTAGCTAATAAGAAAATAGGTATTTGCAAGCTCACACAGGAAGCTCATCTTTAATCTTCTATTTGCCTACTCTCATTGTGAATTAAGAGCGTGTTCTGATTGTATGAAACATGACATGTTTTTTTAACGTCCTTTTCTTCCTATTCTAGTTCGTGTGTTTCCTCTTCCTCGGCTACTTGGGTTTCTGTGTTTGCTTCACAGCTTATCGTCTCCGTTTCTTCAATTACTATCGTGTCGTGCCCAATCATCACTCCGACGCTATCAGTCTCATCTTTTATGGATAGTAAGTTAGACACCTTTCCTAATTCATTCGATTTTCTTCTTTTGGGCTGTTTTTATAATGTGGATATGATATACAAAAGATCGGGATACTCGATATCAAGTATGCATGTTATTGTTTAGCTCATTCAGCTGCACGAAAATCTATCAGGTTGTAACAGAAGTTCTGTCCAATTCTCGTGCGATGTGTTTAGGGCACGATTGCTTCAATTTAGCTCCTTAATGTTGTATGCTTATGTATGGTAATTAATAAAATATTATTTCTTCTTTCAGATTGTGTGATAATTTTCGTTGTTGATAACTATTTCTAGCCCTAATGCACAGTCCAAATAGGGAGCATATCAGGCATATTTTGCTGTTTGAATTTCATGAAGGAAAGCTCAGCAGCAAAAACACTCAAAAATACATATGGAAATGATATTGTGAATGAAAAGGCCTGTAGAAGGTGGTACAGAAGGTAATTTCAAAAAGGATGACTTCAGCCTGAAAGACGAACTTAGAGCAGGATTCTCAAAGAATTGCTCAAATTTGAGCAATTGCAAGTTGCCATTGATGAAAATCAAATCCAACCTGCACTACTAGAGAAGTGAGCAAAACCTTAAACGTAAGTCACCATATGACCATACATAGGGAAATGAAAAGACTTGGCTGGGAATGTCTTAAAGGCTGGGAAATGCCCCCCACACGATTTGTCAGAAATCAACGAGCAACAGCGTGTGACCTGTTGTGTTTCACTACGTTCTCGTTCTCGTGAACTGAACTTCAGGCACATTTTTACACCCAATCATAACTGACAGCGACGAGAAGTGGTGGATACTTTACAACAATGTTTAGCGCAAAAGACGGTGCCTAAATCGTGGTTCAAAGCCAATTCCACTTCTAAACCGAGAAGTGGACGACACCGGAAAAAATTCTTTTATGTGTATGGTGGGATTTGAAGGGAGTTGTTTATTATGAACTAATGAGTGATAATCAGACAATAACATTTGAAGTTTGCTGTCAGCAGCTAACTCGTCTAAAAGCAGTTTTACAGGAAAAACGGTCTTCTTTGATCAATCGAAAAGGAGTGACTCTGCATCATAACAATGCCAGATTCCACACTTCAAGAGCAATAAAAAATTTCGTTGAAGAATTTGGCTGAGAAGTCATGCATCATCCACCATATTCTCCCGATCGTGCACCTACCAATTTTCATCTTTTCAGGAGCTTACAGGATCATTGAATGGAACAAGAGAGGAGGTTGAAATGAAGCTGGTTTCTTTTTTTGATTGCAAGCTAGCTAAATTCTTTGAAAAAGGAATGAGAAAGCTAATGGCAGGATGGGAAGATGTAATTAACAAAAATGGTGACTATATTGACCAATAAGTAAATATGTATTTTTGACAAAACTTTCGCTTTAATTTAAATTAAGAAATGGACGGAAATTCTGTTACAAGCTAATACTTAAGTTAATTCTCCACTTCCCCTTCGTTTAAATCATCCCCCGGACTTTTAGTTGTTTATCGACTTTTCTTTATTATCTAGCACCTGTGCTTTGAGTTTTACTGTACAATCTTAGTTACCTTTTCGGTGTACCATTTTCAAAGCCTGTAACTGTCTCTTTCTGCTTCCCATCATATGTTAGTGGGATTCATACAATTGGGAAAGACTATAGCTTAACTGGTTTTCTCCATCTTACATTGGTGTCCTTCTACGGGTAGGTTAGTATCACCATATTACATAGTTTAGAACCTTAGAAAATCAAGTAAACAGAAAAAAGAGAAAGATTGTTTGGAGTTACTGTTGCGAAGGCAACTCCAACTTGCTTTCCGTATCAGTCGACTAGGAGGCGATTTGTAGGTTTTGTCATTTTCAGTTTCTATACCTATTACTGTTTTTTTTCAGATTCATTTAGTATTAATTTACCGAAAGGGATGGTAGTCTTAAACGCAGAAATACAATGAGCTAGGAGACTAACTAACCACTGTGTTAACTTTCTTTTAGCATGCTCTGCCGGCTTGCCCCGTCTCTTTGCGTCAACTTCCTCTGCTTGGCCCATCTTGATAGCCATGTTCTTCGGAATTCCTCTCTGATCTCCATTGCAATTGCTCCAAATTCTTCGTCTTCAGCTCTCCCTCCTGACATTCTGGTCGACGGGGTAGCAGTCTACGAGACCGCCTTCACTAAATTCATGGGCCACTTGGATGTAGTCTCATTCATCTCGAATGGCTTCAACATCTACTTCCCGATGGTTGTTGTCCTCCTCTGTTTGGTGACTTTCTTCAGCCTGGGAAGTCGACTGCTGGCATGTCTTGGAATGCCCCAACTCCTTGGACCGAGTTTCATTGACAAACGAAGGCGACCGGCGGGAGAAGCGTCTCCTGTTGAAGACGCCATTGAAGATGGACGGATGCTGCTCTATCGAGGTAAGAGATGGTAATTAAAAATGAACTTCACTGAGTTTGAGTGTTAGATTAAAAAGCTTAGTACTGGTATGGTGAAGCTCTGTGAAATAAATATTATACTAGATACCTAAATGTCTATACTTTCGCCGATGAGTTTAGTAGTGTATGTACATTCTGGTTTGTTTTGGAGAATCATATTTATCGCATCCAAAAATCCACACCTCTGGGTTAGGACGAGTTGTAATTATTAGTCATATTGATCTGAGTTGTTTATTGTTTGTCCAGCCACAATTTGGCCTATATTGACGGGATAAATAATTCCATTTAGACCTCTGAAATGCGGCTCTATCCTTAGATGTCTGACTTATTCTCTTGAGGTTAATTGTGTTCTGGCTCGGACAAAGCTGAAATGATTGCTGTTCTCTATATTCCTTGCTAATTAATGCATACGATTTTCTTAATTTTGAATTTTCCACCTTATAACCATGCGAAAGAGCATTTTAGACCTCAAAAGTTAGTCTTTACCAGTTTTAATTGTGCGGAGAGATATGATTTTCAATGTTTTTAATGTTTTTTAAAGCGTGTGCTTTTTTTCCTATCCAGAGTTTAAATTCCTTCGCCCAGTAGGGTTTTTATTGTGTCGCTAACTTGTACGCTTTTTATTAGCACATAAAACATTGGCTGAGGGAATGAGCTATTGTGTGCTTAGTTATTGGTGGATACAGATAAAGTAAATTTATTCTAATACTCTATTCCAATCTTAGAATATGTTAGTTGTGCTTCTTGTTCGTGTGAAGAGACTGTTTCTTGTTTGTTCCCGTTCTACTTATCTGAGTATGTCGATACGTGGCACTTTCCTCCTATCTAAATGTATCAGCTTCTTGCTTAATGATATTGTACCCCTTAGGGGTCAGATGTTGGTTTCTATCTATAGAAACTTCTAATCTTCTCATTTTTATAGAGCGCACTCTAGGGCGAGCTCGACGACGAAACCGGGGCGATGCCTCTCTTCGAGATGTACTTCAAAAACGAAGCACTCCAACAACCACTCTTCCAAGTGTTGAAAGTACGTCTTGTGATTATGCCCTACTTTATCTGAAATCAGTAATATTATATGAGCATATTTGATTCTTCAGGTCAAGATGACATGAGATTCGATCAAGCTTTCGGTCAAAATCAGCCGATAGTTGAGTTCTCAGAGGAGAAAATGAATGCCATGTTCGAATTTAACTTGCCGGGTCGTCAAAGTGGTTCCACCTCTAGAAATGAATACACCTCACTAGAGGGTCATGAAGAAAGCCGGCCTCTGGTGTCAAAGGTTGTTTCTTCCATAAATCGATTTTTCCAACCCCGATGACCAATATTACCGATGCGAGATTGTCTTATCAGATATTGTCATTTCCATACTCATATCCGAATATGTGTTGTCAAGTCTTTCCATTACTAACTTCAGGCCCATTTCCTGCTTTGTTTTTTTCTGACTTTAAGATTAATCTTCTTTTGCTGTGTGATTGTACTGTGTAAATGATGTAATGAATCCTGCGCTATAATAATTATTTACTTTTTTGAAAGATAAATATGTTATTATATTAAATCATTGGGAAAAGTTGACATTGGGCTTTGGACTTTGTTGGGCTTCCACAAACGTTGTAACTTTTCTGTGTAATATAATGTGGACCAAGGCCACATAGAATAAGTCAGGTCATTTATCTCCAGATCAGACTGGGTTTCTACGCAAACGTTTCTTCGGGAGACGTCTGTCATGTCTGATCGTCGATTTCTCCTTGTGATGTGATGATTGGCACCTGTGTGGGTATCTTTTTACCAATACAAACAGACTGCGTGTGGATGCTATCGTTGAGGCCTAATAGCAACATACTGGTGGTAGCATTTACGATTTTCTATTGTGTGCTTTCTATGGTGCTCTCATTTAGCTTATTTCTATGTTAACATCTATCGATTTCAAGATTACTTGTTACCGTTGTATTTTAAAGTCTGATATGGTATTACACTGATTATTGATTTGAACTATTGAATATCTCTACATGAAGCATAATGTATGCTCCATATTTTGGGGATATTCTGGGATTTTAGCTGGAGTAATGACACCATGCCAATGTTATCACTGGCTTTGATCTCTAAAATTCTAGAGTATAGGGGATTATTAATTTTCTGCGTTGGGTCTTAACATGTAAGTCAAATGGGGCAGACGTCGAATTCTGCCCAAGACAAAGAAATTAGATAGCTGGTTACTTATCGCAGTAACAAATCGGATATATTAATCGCTTTAAATTTGTCATCATTATGAGGAGTACTGATACTTTTTTTTGGTTTAGTGCATCAAAAATGACCATGAATTTTTCATGAAAAACTTCTTGATCAGGTTGAAAAGTTTATGGAGTTCACAGTACTACAAAGGCTGACCGAGGGAATCTCGCGTGCCTCTGAATGTTCTGGAAAGTGTGGTCTTGCTACCGACCGGGCAGGCCTAGTATGTTTTTGGATAAAATCGGAGATCAATTTGGGATACCTTTTTGCGTACTCCGTGATTAGCAAGATCTTCGTGGACATAAAAATACGCTTTGACTCCGAGAAATGAGAAGAAGCCAATTGCAAACACATCGATAAAAACACTTATCTGACGGAGGAGTTTTTATGGGCTAAAAATAAGGTTTGCAAAGAGAAGTTGGTTGATCCAGGCTTGAAATATAAAAAAATAATTTACAATTGCTTCGTAACGTCTGGAACATACGACAGCTAGGCGAGAGGGATTTAGAGGAACAATCAGAAGGAATTTATAAATTTGGCAGTAAAAATACCCACAGAGAGATGAGGTAACCCCAATTCTTCAATCGGGCACAATTTTGCATCATGGTAATTTACGCTCGTTAGACTTCCAGCACTGTCAGATCCTATATTCTCAGCAATACTATTCGTATCTTCAATTTTCTAAAGTTCTATTTGAACTTCAAATATTAAGCAAATAAAGCTCTTTTTAAGGTAAGTGTATACTAAAGCGATAATTTAAATGAGAAAAATATTAGCTACCACATTCATCATTTAGTTTAATTAATAATGGCACAAAACATACAGTTAATAATAAACAGGTAGTGACATAATTTTTTTGAATTAATGCGCGATTACGAGATGAAGTTGAGGACGCAATTAATTTTAAACTAAGCTATTAATTGAACTTCTGGTTAGATCAAAGCGCTGAGAGATTTTCCTCTTATTTTAACTATCGATATATAGTTCTTTCATTAGTTAACAATTGATAACAGCTCTTATTTGATTATTCTTAAGTTTAAATCTTGAAAAACTACAAAACTCTCCAAGAACTCAATGGTTTAGACGTAATTCTTAAATTACATAGTCCAAAAATTTTTACCCGGAGATTGGTTTTCACACTATTTGTTAACTGAACCAGAATTATGTATTATTATGTAAGGCAGGTGCTTAAATTGTTAAGTTTACGTAATTTCTGTTTAAAAATCTGTGTATCGGAATATATTTTCCATCATTAATTTATCAAGAAATAGTATCTATTTGGACTGGGAGATTTCGCTAAAATGGGGTTCTGGTAAATTTAATGTCATTAAGAAAAAAATGTGCACTTTCCATAGCGTTATAACGTTGAGGTCTATCGGTCTGCCACAATGATCGAATAGATGGAATAAATCAAGTTACTCATGTCGTCAGACCAGTTCGGAGAGAGCAGACAAGCCACCCTCAATTTATTAATTAGTAAACTAGGTTTATATACAAAAAATTTCTTCGTTAGACGTCAATCATGTCTCGTTATCGGTGTCTCAGCGTGATGACCGACACCTATTTATCCCTCAAGCACAGCGGGATCGCCTGTGGACACTATAGCGGAGATCTTATCGCCAGTCAATCGATTCTAATCGCTAGGTAATGACAGACATCTGCTGGCTATAGCCTCAAACAGAATTAATATCTTCTAAAAATATTCATGTCTCTTTCTTATTGAATTACGCCAAAACCGTTTGATTTGTAAAGATTCAAGGAGTGGGACTGTGTCAGCATTTTCAATTATAAATGCTAATCGTCAGTAATCTGTTATTGCTAATTTCAATAAGCATTAATTATTCCGATAGAGAATTAAAGACAGAAATCATTTAAATATCCCATTTACCAATATCGGCATATTCTATAAAGCCAATTATATTGGAAAGTGTAATAATACCTTTTGTGATAGTCTTGCTCTTTCTTAAAAAAATGCTAATTTAGAGTTTCATCGTTTCATTCGCAATATTCTTACTGCGGACACTTTATTCTTTTGTTAAATATAAACATATTCCCATTTTCATACAGGAAAACGCCTTCAAAACGGATTTTCGACAAGTTTAACTAAGCACTAATTTTGGAAATACGAAAGGGGTCTTTTAAATCATAAGGAAACTTATTTTATAACTGACATATATTTATACAGTAAAATATAACCGATACTGGAGTGTTTAATTTCATTAAACAGTGATGCAATTATTTCACGGCGTAAAAATTCAGGAGTGCGATAAATAAAATAAAGGAATGATAACAAACTTAGATTAAAATAGAAATGACAGAATGTCTAATCAGCATTGTTCCTTGGTAGATTATTCCTCAAATAAAATATGACCAGTTAGAAAGCGGATGAAAACCGTAGACAGTGATTTATGAATCTTTAATTAATGCAATAATTTATGAAAATAATTTACTTCATCAATTTTGCATAGTAAACTGACTTACAATGCAGTTTATTTATGAGTCCAACACTTGTTTTAATTTGTAACTACAAGTTTCAGTCTCTGCCATATTACAATTATCATAATGATGGTCTGTAGTCGTTGCCGCTCTAATAGCAATCATCGTTGTTGCTTCGATGCGCGCTATCGGGATCAGTCTACGCAAGATATAACAGAATCTTCAAAGTCCCCTTCTCATTTATCTTCTCGTAGGTCGAACAGAAAACGGAGATATTCCGTTGGATCAAAAAAATATTCCTCTGGCTATGGGTGCTCACAATCAAAGAAAGCTTGTCTAGAAAGTGACCATCGAAGGTATTGTTTTGTCCCTCTGCGTTTTCACAATACATTTTTTATTAATAATCAGCTGGATTGCTTTTTTTTTCTAAATTGCTAGCTGGTGCCTGTAGTTATCAAATTATAGGTGGTACATCCATGGGGGTTTGAGACTTTCTCATCATTTTGTTCGTGGTATTTTATATTTTTTCTCAAATATTGTGATTTTTGTCCCTGTTGGTACAGGCACAAACGTAGCTCGCCCGCTTTATCCTACCGTAAGTCTCGACCTCCTGGTTCATCGATTAGAAATGGCAAAGACAGTCACCTCCCCGAAGAGAAACATTCGAGTCCCCCTTTCCATAACGGTGATGGTCCAAGGTCGAATGAGAGGCCTCATGAACACGGTCGAGAAAGGCACTACTCCGGGTCCCCAACTCATTCCAGTCACAGGCGTAAGCGACAGCGTCGAAGCAAGGAGAGGGCCAAACAGAAAGCGAGCCACGATCACCATCGCAAAAGTGACAAAGAATCCCCAGTCATTCCTCTCGGGAAGGTGATCAAGCATCGGTTCGAGGTGCGTAAGGTCCTAGGAGAGGGGAGTTTCGGACAGGTACTCGAGTGTATTGATAAATCCACAAACTCACGAGTGGCAGTTAAGGCATTAAAGAGGCTAGAAGATTACCAAGAAGCAGCAAAACATGAAGTGGATGTCCTTGACCTTATCGCTAAGTCTGATCGTTATAATCGTTCCAATTGCATTGATACGGTTGACTTTTTTGAATGGCATTGTCAGTACTTTATAGTCTTTCCTCTATTGAGTGTTAGTGTATTTAATCTCCTTGAACAGAATGATTATGAGCCCTACCCCATGGATTATGTCATATCTATGTCGCGTCAACTTTGTGAGGCTCTGGAGTTCATGCAAAAACTGGGGATTTGTCATACAGATCTAAAGCCGGAGAATATTATGTTTACTTCTCATGAGTTTATTGAGGTGCCTTCTGCAAATCGATGTAGAACAATTCGGCTTGTTAAGGACCCCCAGATCAAGGTTATTGATTTTGGATCAGCGGTGACTGTGGATGAAAGGCATTCCACAACTATTCAGACCCGTCACTATCGGGCTCCTGAGGTTATTCTCGAAATTGGATGGTCTTATCCCGCTGACACTTGGTCAGTCGGTTGTATAATTTATGAATTAATTACGGGACAGTGTCTGTTCATGACCCATGACAATCTTGAGCACTTGGCGATGATGCAAAGATTCCTTGGGCCCCTCCCTCGTGAAATGGTTCGAAGTAGTCGAAGGCGGAGGTATTTTCGACATGGTCGCTTAGACTGGGATGAGGACAGCTCAGATGGTCGCTATGTCCGGAAAAATGTGCGTTTCCTAGGTGACATCTGGCTGTCGACGCAAGATCTCCTTACAAGTGCCGCTTATGATCTTGTCAAAGCTATGGTGCAGTACTTCCCAGAGAAACGTATAACCCCCCAAAGAGCCCTTACACACAGTCTTTTCCAATAAGACAGAACACTTGTTCACGTGTACATTTGTATATTATATTTGAAGAGATTGTGTAAAAAATGCCTTGGTATCGTTAGTGTATTCGCTTAGATCCATTTCGATTAGATTCCTTATGAGCTTTGTGCGGCTGCATGATTGTATATATTTTTTAATGTAGTTCTTACCTTGCCAATTGTCTCGTTTCTTGTTCGGTTAAGGACTTGCAGGTATTCTACAATGGGAGTGTTAGGAAACAGGGGTTGTCTACCTTAAGCGCATTTTCGATTACTTCGTGGGGTATTCCTGCGTTTTTAGCAACACTTAAAGCGTAATTTGTTTCCGTTACTCCATCTGTTACCTCATGTAGGAATATGGGTCCTTTCACATCATTCGTTACGCGTATTTTCCTTAGATTTATTCTGTGGGCTATTGGTTGAAGAAATTCTTTCGCCCAACTCATGTTTAGTCCGGTTATTAGAACGGTGGGTGAATCCTTTTGACTTAGGTGTTCAAGTAATCCTAGAAACATGGCTTTTCGACCAACTCTGTCGTTAACATAGGGGAATTCATCCAGAAGTAAAAGCGAGCTCTTGCTTGTGTGCCGCAGGGCCATTGCAAGCCAGCTTGCATCCGCAACTGGTTCTTGCTCCTTTTGTTGATCCATATCTGCAGGCATTTGAGCAAGAATTTTGTCCACTAGGGATACAGCTACATAATCAGCTGGGACGAAACTACCGACGTGGGCTAGATAAACAATTAGGCCAATCTGAAAGAAAGCTTTGTTTTTGAGATCCTGTTTACCTGTTTGATGTACATGGTTTTTCCGCTTGCATTAGGTCCAGTGATTAGTGTGATGTTGCCCTTATCAGTTGGCGAAACAAATGAATTCGTTTGGTAGTTCGGATGGAGAGTTTCAAAAAGGATATGTCTGCCTTTCTTGATTCTTATGACGTTTCCTTCCACGATTCTTGGTCTGACTCCATTCATTTTTATAGCCGCAGTGGCTAGGGCGCAGATACTAAGAAGATTATTGAAATTTTGCTTTATGCTTACCAGTCTAGCTCAGTGGCATAGTCGAGTATCTGCAACAAGGGCTTCGATGTCTTGAGGATTTCCTCTTGTAGTTCGTGCATGATTGATGTTTCAGCATCTAGGAATTGAAAACGATGGTGTTCGTTTTGTTTAAATTTAGAAATCGCTATATATAAGAAATATGTTTTTGACCTTAGTTTATTCAAGCTGGATTGAATTACTTTTGGAGTATGATACTTTTATTAATTTACTCATTGTGAGATTAATGGCTACTAGGTTTTGATTTTCGAACTTAAAATAAACAATGAGTGAGGTGGGTAATTTATTAGTGAATGACGGGAGTACTGTTTGTTAGGGTAAACTAAGGCCATCTTGTTTGCTATGGTGCTGCTTAGATTATATAAGCGAAATTATATCAGAAGGCTCCGAAGCATCTGCTATGGGGGAGTATGATGTGTAAGTGAATGCAAAGCCAACATCTTTGTTACTGTCAGCATTTCAAGGCGCGTGATAGTGAAGCTGCTTGTTACTTGAAGGGGAGTCAGGTCATATAGCCTATTTTAGATTCGCGGCTAAGGCTGCCGTAACCTTAACGGTATTACTTAAGGGACATTCAACAAGAAATATGTTCACAACAAGTGAGAAACCCCGTCGACGCTGTTCAGTCGTGTATTATCTAAGGAGTAGGTGATCGCTACTTAAGTATTTGTCTTTGAGATAATGTGTAGATGAAGTGCGTTAAGAATTTGTGCTCAGTACTATTTAGGAGTGAAATAATCGTTTATCATTGTTACCCTATTAGTATTAGCTAGTCGTACTGTCGAGATGAGAGAAAGCGGAAAGTGGATGGATAAAGGTGACTTTGAATGCAGAAATTGTTGATAAATAAATTAACGGGCAGTGGTTCGAGCACAGGACCACGAGGTCTTTGATAAATTACTTTGATTTTAAGGTTAATTCGAGTGGTTTTAAACACAATATTTATTGTTGATCGCGTATAATGTCTTAGAAATAGCCAAAGTAGAATACAAAACGCGCTAAACTGAGAAAACAGGGACGCCGGTAGAACTTTATGTCGAAAGAGACCTGAGTGAGGGTACTAGTCCCTTAAAGTAACTGTACATTTAGCCAGATATTAAGGTAAAGTTTAATAATAAATATCTTAAAGGCCGAGTAATGAGTCAGAAAACTGGGTTAAATCGAAAGGTACCCACTGTTAATTGCCATGGTCACTAAATTTATCCTCTGAAGTGAAGTAAAAACCGGACAGTGAGACAAGTGAAAATAAAGTATGGAGAATATTAACCATTCCATGGTGTTGATAGTCAGCTTTCCAAGACACGTGATCGGTTAAAGTGCTTATTATATCTGAAGCAGGGTATGTTTTTCCAGGTTTATGTAGAGCTTCGTGGTAGAAAACTGACCAATTTTAGATTCGTATCTGGAACAGTTAAAAGGTTACTGCTAAATCATAAAATATTTAACAAAACAAAACTGTTTACATTAACCGGAAACTCTGTTGAACACAGTTAAGTCGTGGGAGGTGCTATCTAGGATAGCAACCTGCAATTAACGAAATCTTCTAAGTTAAAAAGTTTTAACTGTAAATTTAAGCTTTTACCAGGTAAACTCTACGGAAGTGAAGGTGGGAGAGATGCTACCACCCATTCTTTCAACTCACGTAATTTCAGATGCTTGCCTTCTTTTAAAATCAAACATATTACAACTAGGTTGTGAAATACGCGACCGTGAAAATCCAAGAGAGTTCAGTCACTGTTCATGAACATCAGTTCAATTGGCCCCCAGTTGTTTTGAAACTATTCTACATAAAAAAACGAGTTACTCAAATATTTGAAGGTATCAGGGCTAAAAGAGTGCCAGTAGCAACTCGAGCTCCAGGGATACCTTTTTTGCCCTCTATTTGGTAACAGTACTATTTGCAGCTTTACACTAACTGATCATTTTGTTGATCAAGTTGACTTAAAGTATACATCTGAAGCAGATGTCATTAAATGTATTTGCTATGCAAGGTGATGCAATTCAATTGCTTAGAGGTTGTAGTGGGGGGCATGATACGCATTGACCATGCTGATATCTAGGGGTGGGATGGCTGTTAATTTTTCCTAATTCTATAAATCTGTGCGGTAATAAGGTATGAAAAAAAGCGGAAGTTGGGGCGGAGTGTGATTTAAAAAGTTGTTTTGTAATCAAGTCGAATTTTACTGTTTAGTTTGGAAAACTGAGCTATTGTGAGTAAATATATAATGTAGCGGATTGTCCTTAGATAACGTGACTGTTTTGGTTGTACGAACTATCTGCTAAAAATTTTGCTTAATGAATACAAACTGAAAAGATAATTCAGGGGATGCAAACCTAATTTTAATTTTAGGCTGCTATCTGAGAATAGGTCTTATTGAACACGAGAGTAGCATTCCAGATGGCCGAGAAAATTTGATAGGTAGGGCTTGGATCCTGCTGAAAATCGACAAACAGCTTAAAGACCTAGAACTGAATGAGATTATGACCTTGGCTAAATCGCTAATAAACGAGAAAGGATATAGACAAGGCAGAATATATGTACCCTGGGCACACTGATCAGGGTATGAAGTGCGTACATTTAAAAATGCTGGAATTTGAATTCTCAAAGAGAGAGAGAGAGAGTTGTGCGCACGTATGCAAATATACGCAAAAGAATGCCAGTGTGGGTATGAGCTTGTCAGCTTATGTATCACAGTAGCGCACCACAGTACTTTAGAACATTAGACGTCTAAGACTCAAACAAAAATCTACGGATCTATGGAAACAGAATAATTATTTATTCAATCTGAATAAGGCTCTTACATTGGAAAAAGCACCCTTCTTTTAATTGATCTCTTGGATTTAATAAGAGGAATCTACAAATTGGGAATGACTACCTAAAATATTTAGGGAAGCCTTGCTCTTCTAACTTCTACGATCTTTACCACAAAACGGAATCTTTATTTTAGGGAACAAATGAGGCATCTGCCCTGTTGATAGTAAGCCTTAAGTGTGTGAGCAGAATACCGAGTTACAATAAGCAGTGAATGCTATGACAAATGGGGAGATGTGGGGTGGGAGAGAAGCAATACCTGGAACCAATTGAAACGTAACTTTAAAGGATTAGTTGACAATGGGTAAGCTACAAGGTCATTGCAGAGTAACTAATTAGAGTTGGTTTGCAGAATAAAAGATAACGAATATACAAAAAATAAGTATAGATTTTCACTCATGAAAACCGGCATTCAATGCAATTTACGTCCGACTGCCAAATCAAGGTCTTAAGGAAAAATTTATTGATTACATCTGGAGATCTAGAATTTCATGGCGAACGAGTATTTTCATGAAGGCTATTCAGCCAGACCTAAATACTATTATTAAAAAGGTCGTCATTATCATTTCGCCCTTTCACTAGGAAGATCTTATATTAGGTTACAGATATTGATTGCTATAATAACCAGAAGTGTGTAGCGGATGCTGCACCAATAAGCCTTTTTGCTACAGCTAGGTAACCCTCCTAAGCAATCCAAACAGCGTCTAGCAGAGTCCTCTATTATAAATTTGCTTCCGGAATTAGGTAGGCTGCTCCCAAGGTATCGAGAAGAAGGAAGGTGTTGACTGGAGAGTGTTTATTGATCCGTAAGCGATGAAATAGTAAGAATTTTACTTTATGAACGAAGCTCCGTATGGGATGAGATAGTAAGAAATTTGAGCGAACAGAGCTCATCATGAGTCGCTGTCCACGGGTTTGGTCCGTAAATACAAACAACGCTAAGCTGCAGGGATATTGATTGCTGATTAGCTGAGGAGTCCTCTGCACACGAACTCCACAAGTGCAAGCTTAATCAAATTAGGGTAGTTTCAAGGTAAGTGGCTAATCCTAAATGCTGTAATTAAAAATGGGTTGTAAAGGTGGGGTTTTCTCATCATAATTAGAGGTACTTATTTACACTCATGAAATTTAAGTGATCGCATTGCTAGGGTCACTCTAATAGCAACTTTTACTATTAAAGAGCTGGAAGTGGCTTAGGAAAATTACCAGCTAAAGCCGTGTATGGGTATTTTTGTGACTAATTTGCATCTGATTATGATTTTCAAGATTCTTGTTGAATGCAGTGAGGATCTGTAGAAGCATTACAACTTGAAAACGCAGTAGGGAGAAAGTAATGTAGAAAAAATTTCGTCTAAAAATGTCTTTATTAAGAGGTATCATATAGATAAGGCGGGTAAATATGAAAGTCTATAAGATGTATGAAAGATGGAAATAATGACCAAGAAGCATAAAGAGTACAAAATGGGGAACATAAAGATGACTATATGACCTGATATAGCCGATGATTACACTGATCACATACGTTTGGCTTCTCTATTGGCCCACTCTCTGTGTTCTGGCGTGTGAGCGTCCTAAGGGGTCCTGATAAGGTTGCCGATTTATTAACGTGCTTGGAGCTTACAGTAGAAGTATTCGATCTCCATGATAGATCATTATAGGGACTGATTATTGTCAATCAAACTAGTACAAAATTGATGGTGGCTTTGCCCATTAGTCTTTTCCTGACTAACTGTCAACAACGGAATGCTCAGCATGCCTATCATCAATTATAAGATTGACAGAAGCCCCGTGAAGTGCACATATTGTTTATCCTCATCAAATTAACCCGAACACGAAGGGGTGAGCCACTATATGTTCACTACAGCCCCATTTCATTTTATATGAACACCTTCCACCTCGATAACAATAAATATCAAACTCACGACCTGTGACATAAATCCCTACATCACTGTCCAATAGCGATACTTCTTAGAAAATATAGTCTTATTATTGGGCTAATTCAGTAAGTAAATGGCAGTTCTAATGCCCTATTAATGAAAGAATGCATCAGTATAATTTCACTCATCGGTCTTGTCTTCTTTCGTTGATAACTCCGGGTCTGAAAGGGTGGCTATAACCAAGGCTGGGGTGTTTGCGTTACTAGTTATTGGTAGTTAGATCCACCTCTCAAAATGTATAAAAATACCCCGAAAAGAGCAAATTGAATTGCATCTGATTACGGTAATTTAGTTGCCAAATTACGGTTGCCATATGCAGTCAATAACTCTGTTATTAATTAAATTTCAACCAAATCAAATACATAATAAGTAATTTCAAGCGTATTTGAAATAGCAGAAATCTTAGCAGGTCATTTAATATGAATCGTTCAGTTATACAGGATTAAATTCTTTCACAAAACGAGTTTTTTAGGCTGAACAAAATGCTTTACCAAGCCCGAGAATTTTGAGGCCATTTCCATGCTAATTGTCAGCTGAACTTAAAAGTGCGCTGCGTTCATCAATCTACTTTTCAATCAGTAAACATTTCGAGCGAAAAGTGTACTTTTCTAGGTGCCATTCCTGAATAAACTACACTTAATAGGGAAAAGTACGAAAAACTAACTCAGATGCAGGCATATTTATTTCAAAATTGGACAACTTCAAGTAAAACTAGGTGGACTATTCAATGAAGAATTTCCAGATCCACCTTAATTGGATCCAGGAAATCTAGATGGCGAGAAGTAGCTGAAAATAAACTGTTACTATATAATAGTTTCAACTATCTTGATTCAAAATGTGACAAGAGGCAGATCGGGAAAGCAGGATCAAAAGTGCATTAATTGAGGAGAAAAAAAACATTTATTCCACAGTTATTGACCTCAGAACGTATGTTGGAAAAAATGATGTATCACAAAAGCGAGATATAAAGGACGCTAAGCGAAAAGCCAGGAACCAATCGATAGGCATATTTAGAAGACCTTGAATAATTGCTTTATTATACGATTACTACAGAGTTTTTAGTCTTATTCGTCTCAAAAATTATACTCATCAGCCATGTGTGAACAAATGGGTTCGGATACAGAATTCAGATACACAGACTTGCAAACTTCTTGCAAAACGAATAAGGAGAAAAATTTCAGAAAAAAATCCGCCATATATCCAGATTTGTTTAACCTGTTCATTCAAACCGAACAACTTACTCCTTACCGCGATGAAAAAGGGAAAATTAATCATGCAAGCATGGCCTAATACAATGAAGAAGATTATTCTCCGTTTTTTTTGCTCTCAAGTTGCGAATGCGTTTTTTTCTGGTGTTCAGGAGGCTTGAACTCTCTCTCTCTCTAGTTAGATTTGAAGCATTTTTATGTAAAAAGCCTCAAACTGTAAGGCCACCATAAGGCGGATTAGATCCAAACATATAGTGAGAAAGATGTTCACTTGTCACATTAAATTTGAGAAATTAAATATAATTTCAGTTCACTTTCTGACAAGCATTGAATTGGTTTCGTGAGTTTTAAAAAAATTCAAGGATTTAGAATAATTTAGGTGCTGCTACTAGCATTACAATGCAACACAGTAGTTATTACGGCACTTTCAAAGTTCTGTCATATCTCTTTTCCAATATTCTACGTAATTTTGGTATTGCACTTCATAAAATTCAAGATTTTACTTGCTAACAAACATTTTCATGAAATTAAATTCAAGTGGGAATATTTCACGAGTTCAAGTAAGTTAGGCTTAGAGGTATCTTCTTATAACATTAATGAAGTTCCTAAAGGCTAACAGGATACAATAGCCCATTTCAAACCAAAAGGCAAAGATTTTAGTTGATCCAGAGTCATATTAAACAAAAAAAACCCAGAAATGGGAGTAGTGAAAAGTACTGAAAGGACAGAATACGCATCGGGGCAGAGTGAATTGAACAGGGGTGTGATTAAGAGGCCAAATTAAAATAGAACTGTGGGGAGTTACCTGTTTTAGTTTGATGAGCGACCAATAAAATTCACCACCTAACAAAGAGGGCGGTACAGAGATAAGAGTCAACATGTGGGTTCTAGAGAATGCCACAAAACCTTTTTAAACAGGCTTAACTTTTTAGCTAAATGAGAAAATAAACTGCAAATACTTACAATTTTCTTAACGGTCATCCAAATATAACAATAGTGCTGATTAACACATGATAATTTTAATGATGGAATCCACGGCATAAATAATCACATAACTATTGGTTTTACTGAGAAAAACTTCGAGTAACGAGATTTAATAAGGCCTTTAGAACCTAGAGCTTTGTCTCACCTACTCTGCTTCAGATACATACCGTAAGAAGCAAACGATAAAAATGAAGAGAATGTTTTCTACTAAAACACTTCAAAGAAAAAAACCTTCATAAATTTAAGTACGTTTCTTCCGAAATCTCCTTTTGCTATCTGGAATATTAAGAAGGAGTGGAATTTTTAGAAAATTAGTTACAACCCTCTCGACTGTAATGATTCGAGCCCCTATATGAGGAATAAGTTTCGAAAAGCGGAAGTAATTTACAAATGAGAGCTAGTCATATATAACTGCACTAAGTTGTAAGATGATGAAAATGATTTGAGCTGTATGGTAAGCCACGAAATTAAATTAGCTTTTCAATATGTTTTGAATATCATGGACATAAACCCACCCAGAAACCTCGGTATCAAATCATAAAGCTTTAAATTTGTAGCATTTGAATGTTACAGAAGAATCGACAATGATTCTTCGTAAGGAACGAAATTGAAGTCATTACTTATGCGAAAAGATGGTGAGTGCGAAACCAAATTTAGAAAAGCTAAAATATTTATATAAAAATGACCATAAAATGAGATAAGATGGGATGACCTGATGACTCTTGAGTTCAATAGAAGTGGGTTTCGTAAGGTTTCCTGACTCGCGCTCTTACTGCCCTCAGATCCTCTTTAAATTATATTTTCTATCCTTATTTCTATTGTTATTAGTTGTGAAATTTTCGTTTGGTCATAGATAGAGATATGGAGGACTTCAATCATTTTCGGATATAATCTCAAGGTCTAAAATTGAATAAAAATAAAATCCGATTCATACAATACTCAGAATCACATCAAATCAGTTAATGATAACATCACATGATCTTTAACGTAGTTCGTGGAAAGGCATATGCTCATGTTCAACTGGTTATTTAGAACATGAATATTCCGAAAGGAGTTGCTATGGTCTCATTAAATCTGACTCAGACAGTATCTAATAGGCGGTAATTACTAACGCCTAACCGTGAGAAATTCCCTTGATTTTCGAGAGGGGCAGGACACAATACAACTAATAACTAGCTAATCAGTTACGTTAATCTACATCTGACTCATCCGCGTTGATGGAAGCATGAAAAGGGCACTAGAACGGATATAGTCACCAAACAGTTAGAAAGCGGCATCCCCACAGTGACTCTATTCCCACTCCAAGCTCATGCATAAATCCTGTTCTATAAGAACAAAGGCATTTACCAGACATCATCAAACCTCTTCTCTTTTCCTCGGATGTGGGCGGGTCATTTGCGCTATCTCAGAGGAGCTAGATATATTATGCGATGAAAAACAAAACGAAAAAAGAGTATTTGAACAGAATTGCTGATTAATGAAACACTTCAAATCCGGCTCTTAGCAGACTACCTACACCATCCTTAGCCTTTATTTTGGAATGCAAAAACATCAGATAAGGCGACTGCCCCTGACTGGGAAATAAGGCACCTGGTCAGATAATGGTGGGTTGTACACAGCAGTCTATTGTTTTATCTCAAACTAAAACGCTTTATTTTCTTATCTGAATACCAATTAAGATTAAACTCTCAATTATAACATCCCAAAAAACCAACAGAGGGCTCCCGACATTTTGTAAATTAGAGTAGCTGAAGCACAAGTTATTAATACAAATTCAATCATTTTCATCATGTAAAGTGCGTGGTTGAATTGTTTTATTGACAATTGACAATTCAAATAAATTTTGCCCAAATGATTTACCATTGTTTATAATTAGTATTTCAACTTTCAGAAAGGCATAGTGTCATGTTGTCAAATAAGATAATGTGATGTCATCGAAATGAGAATTAAGTTACCTAAATCCCCCCATCACTCCATCAAGAACAAGAAAGAAATTAAAATGAATCTGATTTCTTAATGGATTTGATAATGCACATTGTAGTGGAAGTTATCAAAGAAAAAGCACAACCATAAGTTTAGTTTTAAAGAACATTGTAAATTTAGCTTTCTTACGGATATCAACTAATTAACTTAATTTATAACATCCACGGCAAATTCGAACTTCACTACAGTCTGGTGCCGTAATCAAAACTACTGTTAAATCAAGTAAATATAACAAACATCGAAGCTAACATGGGAAAATGGAGCTCACATTTAGTCTTAACCTTCTGCTCTCATATGGTAGCTGTGTATTCCTTGCTAACAAATAGTAAATAATTTTTCATTAATAATGAAGAAGAAATTATGTTAGGTGTGTTTTTACTGACTGCTAACGGCATCTTAGGACAGTTAACAGCTCGATAACGCTAAAGTTTGGAGTGGTGTCGACATCCGATTCTTTTAAATTATTGGGTTCCGAGGGTTCGCTTTCATTTTACTATCAGACGAATTTGAACTCGTCCGTAAAATATTAGATTGGGAAGATATAAACGGATGCAAAATCTTTGCTCTGGGAAATTAATGTCTAGTGTGGTTGACGTTAAAATCACAATTCAGGCTGTGAAAAAATCAATCGCAATTCGAACTATATAGAAATGCCTGGTTCAAAAACGAAATATGATAGATCCCCCTGATTTTAACAGAACCTGATAATATGGAGTAAAGTTAAAGAATAACTCACCAAGAATTGCGTACATGACATCCCCGTAACGTTTATCGAGCTCTAAAATCCATCCAATAAAAAGTACACTCACATTTCATACCTTTCGTTGTTTCAGTGCGATAGTAAGTCAGATCTCCATTTGCAAACTTTATATGAAGAAAAATAAAACAGTAAAGGATTTTAGGAAGTATATATGATTACCATACACTGCAATCCAAGTTCTTGAAGCTCCTCCGAAACTTGGGAAGAAGGAATTTGAAGGAGATAACCCACCTAAAATGACCATAGATGCAAAACAGATTTCACTTGAGCATGCTAAATTATACTTTCACTGTAAATATGCGAAAGACATCCGTGGGCACATTACCAAAGCCCAAAATTCAGTGACAGCACTTTTAATAATATTAGATTTTTCTGCTCTGCAAAAACGTAAAGGTTAAAAGGCTGAAAAATTAAGATGTCAAAAAAGAAAATGCAGTATAACATATGCAGATAAATCATTCTTGTCGCAAGTCTATAACATCTACCGTAGGAGGATTATAATGTATTCTTAATCAGAACATCTCAAGAATATTGGCGCTCAATTTAAGACTCCCATTTTGCTGGGCTACATTGCTTTCCATCCTTTACTTGTAATCCCTTAGTTAAGTTTCTATCCTTAATTTGGGTTGACTTAGCAAGGTATAGTGGAAACCACTAAAGTGCGCTTTTGAAATTAATGGAAATAATTTGAAATTAATGATTGCGTTGACTTCCAAACTGCTTAATTTATTTAAGCCGCTTGAAGACGATAAATTAAACACTCACTTCGTGTTTCCCTCTTATGAGCGTCAATTCGTGCAATGAGTGTGGGAAAATCACACACTAAACTGTGATCATAACAATATTACTGTAAATGGGATGTATGGGGGCCGCTATGATGAACCAGAGCAGTTTATGCTTATGATCTCATCAACCAATCAGAATGGCTGTAATAATTACCACCCAATCATTTCCTACCCTATATGAGTAGCTCCTCTCAGGCCCGAGGAAGAGCCAACCAGCGTTCGAGGACCCGCGAATACCATGGGGAAGGCCAAATGAGCCCAAAGATCCACGAACTGGGCTTAAGTGTTGGAATTGATGACATTTGAGAAAAAACAGAAGGAAAAAACAAAGTACCTTGTGAAATGAGATACATGACATGGACAGATTGGGTTCATTTTCATCATTTTAAACTACTAATTCAATTAATGGATTACTTAGGATGAAGACTGCAAAGGTAAATTAAGAAAATCCCATTTAATCAGATTAATCTTTTCTAATAACAAGCATCAACGTCAAATCGTATCAGTTTTACAAAATCTTGAAGGAAATCAGGTTTAGTGATAGTCAATTACCCTTATTACACCTCCTCTCTCTAGAAAGCGCAATTAGCGCGCACATATTGTAGAACGCTCTTGGCCCTCTATTGACAAAGGGGATTACCGCCCAGGTTCGGAGATAAGGATTACTATTTATGTTGATACATGCAAAGCGAGGTTATTGGATTGGGGGGGAGGAGAGGTGTTAGAGTAATATGCAAGCTGTTAATATCATCGGTGAAAGGAAGACTATAATTTGGTGGTGGACCTAATCCTAGGTAAAGACACTTTAATTATCTGACTAATAATTTTAAAGGCTAGCAGGAATCAACAGTCTTTCCCAATTCAGATGGAGAATGGTTGAGATGACCAAATGGTATATTGGACGAGGACAGAGGAAGGAAAGAGAAAGAAAGACAGGTTACCGATAGGACGCTGACAATAATGTCACAGAGTCTACGCACTTTTTCAAGTTGAGCAACTCACATCATTGGTGGTTTCATTTTAAGTAAAATGCAGGAGCATGTTGACTCGAATGCCCGGACAGTTAGTCTAAATAGGTTTCCCCGTCATTGATACAGTCATTAATTATTTTCTCTATAAATAGTTTTATTTAAAAAGTTAGATCGTGACGTTGGAGTAAATGCACCTCTATCTTGTCTTTCTCTCACTCTGACTCTAAGTCAACTTTAGCGGAGCGATATATAGGAGGAAGATATACCATAGCAACAGAACTAGATCTCCCACCGGTACTATAGTGTAGAAGAGTCTTAATTTACAGAAGTTACCTAGTAGAAGAAAGAGTATAGTAGCAATTGATGCCTCTGCATCACTAATTTTACAGAACGGATTCTATATGGCAAGATATGAATAAACGTTAATCATAACTTATAGAGAGCATGAGTCGCCAAAAATCTTAAGAAGATGAATCTGAAACGAGATTGCATGATTTCGGTCAATTTGGAAGTTTATTTGCTGTGGCGGGGTACTGCAAAGACTTGATGGTAGAGATGAGTCAGACTTCTAAAACGAATGACAAACCTAAACAAAGATCGAAGTTTTAATCAAACAAATAAATATATTTTATAACAATGGGAGGAGAAGTAGTTCATTACAGTAGGTAAAGAGTGAAAATAGGTCATTGTTCGGTGGGATTCCTTCTTAAATGTTGACCATAAAGAAGAATAGACTTTCTCCAGAAAAGAGTAGAATTCAAAACACGCTTGAAAGTTTCTGATCGATACGGTCCGATTGACGCATCTATTCGTGTAAATACTAATACTGAATGTAAACAAAGAAAGGGATATTGCATTGCGTTTGCAAATATTTCTATCTTATAGTGCTCTTGAAAATATGCCCTGCGTCATAGGTGTTGATAGCAGTTAATTATTTAATGAGAAGCAGGAGAAAATGCAAAGCTTCGTAAAGCTTCAAAATGACGAACCGAATTGGCTTCATTCATTCCTAATATCACGCATGTGTTGAAACTCTAGCAAATATTTATTAAGAACGATACAATCACTCAAATATTTTGCATTTTCTCACCCTAAAAAAGTCCAAATATCTGCGCAAATGCATCAGAGCGTTAACATATTCCTTACACGCAAGAGAATTAGGTTGAATTTGCACATAATTCTACACAAAATTCACCTTTAGAATTGTTTTTTTTTAATCATAGTTTGAGAATAAAGAATGCGAAAAAAGATTTTCTTCAGGAAGAGCATCGAATTAAAAGCAAACGTCATAGATACGCTAATGGTGTGTGTTTTAAAACACCTCATTTACTTACCCTCAGCTGTAAGAACGAATACATCGATGTGGCGTGACCAAGCACTAAGCTGTTTAATAAGTTCTCGTTATGACGGACATAAATTCGCTCAGAAAACAGGAAATGATAAATATTTTGGAGCATTAAAATACTACACTTAAGGGAATTGGAAGAAAGTTAGATTCGGAATTTAAATATATCAATGCTCTTTATGGCCTGGCTTCATTTCCATTTCTGCATAATTCCTTTTCAATTCACTCCCTCAGATTGTCTAAGTTTTTCGGGTATAAAGATGCTTTCTCATGATTTTTTGCTATACCATGTGAAATATTAAGTAATTATTATATGAAAATAAAAGAGTACGACACGTTTATGGAGGTAAAATACCTAAAGTGAATAAAGATACTGAAACGGACATTGAGCTGCATTTGTTTGAATGTCTGCATTTCTAAATACATTCATCACTCTAACTATCAATAATTACATTTGAAGGAAAACGAAAAAAAACACAATTTAAGGAAGCTTCTCGGATGGGAACAACTTTTGATGAAGGCAACAGAATTACCAAAATACCTTGCTTTTTCCCACCCTAAAAGAAGTCAAAATATGTGTGCAAGTGTTTGAAAGTGTTACCGCGCTCAAAAAGGCTAGCGTAACTGTGCTATCCCACTGAAATAAATACTAGCCAACATTTGCAAATGTTTGTTTTTTGAATTCCTCCTTTACTGGAGCTATCAATCAGTAGCTGGAAAGTGAGGAAACATTTTAAAGGGAATTTCTGTTAGTTCGAAAAAAGAAATTGAAATTAGCACAGATGAATTCACAACGTTGCAACCATGGCGCTATTTATTGATAGCATATTGGTCATAAAGCCTGATGTATTTTATTTCGTTTTTCCGGTGCCAATTTTAATCAATTGTTTGTACAAGAACAAGCAACGATGGTCAAACATTCACAGCCACTTCATTTTATTTGTCGTGAATATCTCTGTTATCTATATTTCATCATTAAAACATGATTGACTAACATGAAGAATATCTATTTTTCTACGTCACGGGGAGAACAAGTGCGGATATAAGTAAACTATAACCTTGATCAAGATCTTCACAATTATAAGCTTTCAAAAGCAACCGACACTGGTGCCATGGTAGACAAGATACTTAGGCAAAGAGAAGAAGGAAAAAGTTGGTTAAATAAATTAACTTCATAACAAAACTAAGACTGATAATTTGACCTTACCAGAGGAAAATAAATCAGTCCACAAGCGTCTACGTGTCCACGTAGGCGATTCAGTTCATGTTCGGCTAGTCTGCTAAGAATGTCCGGTAGGCATCGATAGATTTGTTTCCCTGAAATTGATAAAAAATGCCAACAAAGCAGGTCACTCACACCAGGATATGTGAGATTAAAGCACTAACACTCATCAAGCCACGCATGATGTCCCTGTCTAACGATGAAACGCCTATGGTTTGAAGTTAACGACATATCAATGGTCTCAATAATCTTCTCCAGTAGGGAACTGATTATTTGATCCGGAGATTGACCATACTCAGAGGTTTCAAAAGGCATGCCTAATTCAGGGTGAGGATGACAGGCATTTAAAATCTCTTTCAGCGATTGTAGAGTTTGCAGTAGACTTTTCCATTCATTTGGTGATGCAGCCGATGTGTGCATCTTAGCAAGGACACGCTACAAAACAAATTACTCTACTTAAATACTTAAAGTAGACGCGAGTGGAAATGATTTGGAGAATAGAAAAACCTGAATATTCCCAACGCGTTTCATAGAGCTAACCAGAGTTCTATGAAGACTCCTGTTTGCAGATTTAGAAAGGAATTCAACCGCATATTGGCGACGATGTAATTCTTCAGTATCACGAAGAGGAAAACGTAACCACTTAGCAAGAAGTCGGCTTCCCAAAGTTGAAGAACATGTATTAAAATAATCTAACCAGAAATATGTAATTTAGAGTTAAAATAACCCACCAAACAAATTGATATCGGAAGTACTTTGAAAACGTTTAGAATAAACAACCCGGGAGCCTGGCTCTTGAATAGTGGAATCGAAAATTTGTAGACGAATAAGGGTTGCAGTATCAATGAAAACATATTGTTTTCTTAACCAAATTTTCTAAAACTCTATAGATTATACCTTAAGTAGAGTTGAATATCAAGAACATTTTCAATTCTTGGAAAAGGGAAATTCTCAACTGGTGAACTTCTTTTAGCTAAATAATCAAGAAGAGCACCTGCAGCCCTAATCTATATTGAATTTTTTGAAGTTATTTAGAATCAAATTAGTACCATTTGTGAAGAATCTTTTGGCAGAATAGACATAACGAAACTAGCGTTTTCTCCTTCATCCACAAATGCAGGTGCATATGGAAGTTTGATAAGATGTAAGCGTTGAAGACAAGCATCATAATCTATTATTTGTAAAGTTTTATGGCCGAATTACTCATTGAACTTCTTGGCAGTGTATATGTTTTATCTAAAATTTTTAATAAATTTAATAAATCATACATCCTTGCGTAGATGTAAAGTCGCTTAAACTTCCTAGTGTATTCTCAATTCCAAGAATAAGACATGGATTGACATCAAGAATGACTGAAAAGATGATTAAACGAACTTAATTACTTGTGAAAATTTCGGTGTACTCTTGATTATATTGAAAATCAGGAACACACTTCAAGATACCATTTGGAGAAGAAAATGCAATACCACAAATTCCTGCATAACAGCTTATTGCCATGTATATCTAAAGGCGTTATAAAATTTAAAGTTTACTTCTTCAGCCTCCTCATCATCTTTTGAACATTCTTCAACCGTAAAATTAGATCGAAAACTAGACCGCGCGTTAAGTAAAGACATTTTTGAAATGGTGAACGAAAGGTCATTTTTGATCATTAACAATTTGGCAAATATAAAAATATTTAGAACTAATACTTTTATTCTTTTGACGATGCGTCCAGGCTATATCTTATATTAGCAATGTATTTATATCAATAAATACATAATCTAAAGCAGGGTGGTCGTATGTAATTTTGATATTACAGTGTACACTCGAAATACGCTAAGACGTGGGACAAGTATTCCATATTCAGATGGTTAATTCCCAATGAATAATATATATTTTACTCGAGTTCCTTCTGACTATAGTTATTCATATAAGAATACTATTATCCGAAATGTTCTAGAGGCATTTGAATTAAATATATTAACAACTCTTAATTTATATATATATAATTCCAACTCACTTTATATTAAGGAAATTATATTTTCAAATTATTTATCAAATCAGGTGGATATTTTGCGATAGATTTTGGATTGATTGTGTTTAAATAATATTTATATCGAATAAGTTTCGCAGCTAAACTTCAGTTTAACTGCCAATCTGATTCATTCCATTTACATTAGCTAAAAATTAAGCATCGTAGATATTGTACGGTCCCCAACCTGTGTTTTAGAAAGGAGACGATATATTTAGGTAAGCATCTTTTATTTAACATTCACACACTTCATTCAAGTGGTGTCCAATTCGAAAGTCTGATCATTCAAACAATATTTCAGGCTAGGGCAGTATTACAGATTCTAAATGTTAATCATTCGCTTTAATCCAACTAAAATATGCCAAATAAAATTGAGCACTTTATCAATCATGTACTTTTTTATTAACACACGTCTGTCCTACTTAATAAATGCTTTCTCACATTAAAATAATATTTCCTTCTTAATAACATAGTTTTGTGATTTTTGCAGGGTGCATCGACAATGCCCAGCAGAAACACCATTGAGTGAGATGCCAATAATTCCCAAGATAACTTGGAAAAGTGTTTTAATCAGTTATATCTGAGGAAGAATGGTATTATATAACTCTACTTACTATTAAGTATTAACTTTTGTTGCTGACGGTTCCTTTCACTGGTCGTGCACCAATCGGTACTGCAATATGTTGGAGATCTATCAGACCCCATCCATCGAATAGATGGAATAAGTCAAGTCACCCATGTCGCCAGATCAGTTCAGAGGTGGGAGGCAAGCCACTCCAATTTATTAATAAGTAAATTATGTTTATTTTCAAAACATTTCTTCGTTAGACGTCAGTCATGTCTCGTCGTCGGTGCCTCGGCGTGATGATCGACATCTGTTTAGGTATATATGTACAAAAACACAAACACAGAGCGGGACCACCTGTGGACATCGTAGTGGAGATCTTATCGCTAGTTAATCATTTCTAATAGTCATTTGTTGATAGACATCCGCTGGCTATAACATCTCCCATCGAAATATGAGACATCCATCTTGAGGATCCGAGACGAGGTCTTTGGTCGGTCATGACGTTGTCTGGTGTCTAGTACTTGTTTTGCACACGGTAAGGTCTCTTAAATTGAAAAACATATGAGAGTTGTTTGACAAAATATTATTTTCTTATATTTAGCAGGTATCAAATCCCGTAATCAGTGACATCGAAGAAAAGGGCTTTAACTGCATAAATCTACGATGACAACTGGATATTGTATTCATATTTAGTAAGTATAATTTTAAATTCATATGAAATACGGTACAAATTGTTTTTTGCAAATGACCGTTATGATATCGGTATAGTTCTTAAATGTATCAGATAATTCTTATTCAACTTTCCATTTTCTATTATAATGTCACTCACCACTTTTCGACTTTTCTTAATTTTAATAAACAGAGTTTATGGTAACTTAATTATATACTATTCTTGAATTATCTTAGGTATTTTAAATCATTTTATGTTTAAATAACCTTAAAGACGTACTGGTTTTCATTGTTTATCTCAATAATAGTCAAGATTTTATCCTATTTCCTTTTAAGTAAGTCAAATAGAACATTTTGAGTGGTCTAAAATTTTCCCAATGAGTAATTATATGCAGATTTATTATTTCAAGTGGCTTTGATTCTCATAAGTACATTAATCCCATGGTTATTTTCTTACGCTCGGAGAATGGACATTTATATTAATCTTTAAACATTAATGATATAAAACCTTGAGTTTAGTACGGTAGGTACAAATTATGAGGCAATCTTTTATTCAATCTAATAACGAGCTTTATTATTTGCGCATTAATGACAGCTTTAAAGATCGAGAAAAAATATTATCGCCATTTTAAACTTCCAATATCTAGACCGACAAAAAATGACACAAATATCTTAATATTTCTTTAATATATCAAATAAACTATGGTTATTTACCCATCTTCCTATTTTAATAATACAAACGTCGTCTGCTTACCCTTATTCGAATAATCATAACTTGTCTTAATGTTTTCATATTTTATTCCAAGAATATCTCAAATTCCTTACACCGTTTTGCTATAACGTAACCAACTAGGAGTTCTGGTGGTAATCTAGCAGAGCCAACACTCGAGAAAACTCGGTAATGTAGCAACTTATCACAGAAGTCAATAACCCGCGGTAGATAAGAAGGCACGTTATAGTCAACACGAGTATATTCACGAAACTCCCTCTCTATCGGTATCGGCTTAAACAAAATAGAATAATTATCAAGTGTCTTTTATCGGTGGGGAAATAAAGAAAGAAACTACATTTTATTCATAGAAGAAATATTGGGAGCGGGGGAAAATAATTATCATTTCTAACACGTTTATTTCCAAAATGCATTCAATGTGTTCTCTTGTTAATTATCGGAGTAATTAAGTCTGTTTCATTAACAGAGTTAATTAAGATCCTCAATTTTGCTGAGAAAATTGAAAGGGAATAGCATTGATCCGTTCTAGTAATAGTTTTACATCTTCTATTATTGCACTATCTATCCGATTATTATTTTAATCGGGCCTTCTCTGTAGGATACCATAACCGACTCTTCGGTCCCCCTAGGCACTAGTTACAAACACGACCCGACAACACCACAATACAAAACGACCCAAACCACTATATCAACCCAAGACGCACGCCTCCGTATCGATAGGTCGGTTTATATTGCGCGCCATCTACAACCTTAATGTAAATAAATTCGTTCGAATAAAGGGGAATTGAAAGAAGCCGGAATTCAAAGGTAGAAAATAAAGAATCTTACATATAAGAATTTTTTCGGGAAAAAATATTATTTTCTTATATGTGACAATTATGTTTTCATATGTCTTAAATAAATTTGATCTCACAATTTTTCTAAAGCTTGGAAGTTAGTATTATTGTGAAAAGTAAATTCCTTTAAGTAAACAGAATATTAATGTTTCTAAATTCATACAGAATACAAAAATCTATGAGTAACTTATTTATCGATCAGATAAAGGCTATTTGCACATTAATAGTCGTCAAATAGAGCAAGCGAATTATTATCGCCCCGATCAGTTTTTAACTTCATCTAGGTAATTTTGATTTGAATAATCGCGAAAAATGGCAAGAAAATATAAAAATTTTAGAAAGATGTAAGACAGGTGGTAAGATATGTAGATGGCCAATCGTTTGTTCAAATATAGCCAATATAAAACAAAAAATTGTTATATTTAATTGCAATTTGATTTATATCCTCTGTGAAATTGTATAGGCTAAAATCTGTTCAAATATCATTGTAACAAAATCCAAAGACATCGAATTTGGTTGGGACACATTTAATGGCTCTACTTGCAACATTTTCACTCAAACAATAGGGGACATTATAGGGGACATGGAAAATATTTAAGAAAGTGCAAAATATACACACTGTTTAATTCACATTGAATGAACTCTTTTGAGCTCTCCGTTGTTAGAATGATGTTATCCAGTAGCATCCTGCTAGTATCTTACGTATTCTAAGGTCGAACCATACAAATTGATCAACTGGTAAGTAAGCTCTAAATTTTGTGGACATAAAATCACTTAGAGAATTATAAATTATAAAATTTTGAAGCGATAGAACACGAATTAGTGAACTATACCCATTTAATAAAATCAAGTGAATAAGGTCAGACTATTATTATATATCCTGCATTTATTTTAACTGCCACCAGTTCTCTTTCCCATAACTGCTTCTGTTGTTTTACCGTCCTCTGCATTCGAATGCTTTCCAGCAATTAGAAGCTGTAAAATGTTCACCTTGTTTTTGCCGATATTACGCTGTTCATGCGTAAAACGGCTTCCTGATTATCCGCAACGTTGGCGGTTCACTGAAAATGAGACTTCTTGAATACAATTTTTATTGATATAGCAAATCTATGTAAATCCAAACAGCAAGCGGAAGTCATTAGGACGTGGGAAGTAGTCAACATTTAATAGAATTAGATGAAGAATCAGTCATGGGCTTATCCACTAACACCGGTACTGCCTAATCAATTGGCGGCCAGTCTCATGTACACCCATTCGACATTGGTATTATCCACTGAAATAAACATTAAATAGACATAAAAACTGAGTATGGTATGTGAACAATTAATTTAAAAATTCAGTTCGAAGTCACAGTTATTATTTTTATTTGAAACTGCCCTGATATCGAACGACACGCTTAAGTGCAGCATTCCGAGTTCCTCTGGTTAACTTGGCCCATTAGCATTCACTCCTTTAATGATCAGCAATAAAAATGTACTCCACTTTCAATGGAGTCCATTTTTATTATTTCCAACTTTCAACTGCACAGCCTAGCCGTGTATTATGGGGGAAGACAAGATATTCGGGAAGCACCGTGTGAGGTATCCTAAACTTACCCCATTCCCACATGTACGTTTCCCTTCAGGGGAAAATAAGTACATTACTTTGGGATGTGTGTTTATTCAACTCAATTACCTGCTGGTAAATGTGTTTGTGCTTCCTTTATTTACTCATACCTACATGGTAGAACGTTTTCGTGAATTTACATTTCATGATACAGAAATTAACGTCAAAGTTTTAAAGAGTTTTACTTCATTTGATTTTTCGACTCGGATTGTACAATATTTACGAAGTGGCGGTTCACATTCCAAAATTCAAATTTCACCATTCGTCTACGATGTTTCAACATAGCAGAGATGAGTGATAGAATTTTTAAGTTGCCAGAACCGTGTTCACTCAAGGTGAACACATAAAGAAGTGGATACATATCGTCATGCAAAACTAAGGGCCGAAGGTTTCATAATGGAATCCAAAGCGGTGTAAGATTCTGCTAAAGGAAGTTTATGCATAAGTCGAATTTCAAATAGATCTTCCCATTAAATATATTTTTCTAACTTTTCATTTTATTAAACTGATAAAAATTAAATAATTTGGCTTTTTAATAATAATAGGGGAGTTATTTATTAATCTGCGATACGTATAAGGCCTTTAAAGCCAAGTTTCTTATCGAAAGAAGAAGCTGCATAAGAAAAACTGCTTACAAAAAATAAATTTTATTTTTATACATGTTCATGAATATTGTCTTGAAACAAGGCTCTCCCGACATCGAAGACATCGAGGTATCCACTGGTTGCGCTACCATCTAACTGCATGCTTAGACTAATATATTTTGTTGTTTTACTTGGAACCTGGCCAAATTATTATCGGATGTCGCAAATTTTGCTGAAGTCTCATTCATTTCCGCGAAAAAGTTCAATTATTAACAGCACTCTTGTCTACCCTAATCAAATTGACACGATGAACTATTCAGTTAGATCAATTGGTCAGCAGGCTCTGAATAACACGGATATGAACTCGCCCAGAAACCTCAGAGAGCAGATAGTGAAAGATGAAGTTTGGAAACCCACATTTATAACTGGAATTAATCTACGTGTAAGAAAGTGGAAAATTCAAATAAAGTCAGAATCTTGGCCTCCTGGCTTAATTGTAATCTCCTATTCGACTCCTTCTCGGTTAATCCTTAGAAGATTAACTCTCAATGCATTTCCAGTATTACTCCGTTATCGCATTCTCTATGACAATACTTTCGTTCACGTTGTCGTCCACGCAACTGGAGTGACGTCTTTTATGTTTCTATGACGCATAACCCCTATCTGTCATGTCTAAACGCACCCACCGATTTCCTCCTTACTCTAACCGCTTCGTTTCGCCTAAAAGTACATCTGTAACCACGTTCTCGCGCGTCCTTACCCAAGTAATTCCCATAAAGTTGCCCTTATTTTCGACTCAAAAGAGAATACACGCTTGTCAGTTATTGGCTCCTGCGCTTTCTGCTCATCCCCTCTCTTCCTCAGCACGCTCCTCTCTCTCCCTCTCTCCCACTCGTTTCAGACTCGTGGCTTCCTTGAATAAATCTTGGTCTTATCAACTCTCAGTGTTCTGCTCTACAATTATTGTTAACTACAAATTGGTGACTGTTATTGCTGTTGTAATTTGTTAGGTGCAAACCGTTACTGGATTTTTTTTATTTCGCATTTTCAGATCCAATTCCATGACTAAAATTTGTAATTTTCCCGTTGCCATGGATAATGATTAAAAGTAACATCATTAGTGCATAAAGTGAGAATATCAGTTCTCTTGTAGCCTCGATAAATTTCGCATCCCGGGTTGTTGCAATTGTACGCTTCAGTTATCGAAAAATTTTCCTCTCATGGACTGAAATTTCGGTCTTCTTTAATGGTTCTCTGAAATGATTTCAACTTCCATTGCCTTTTAATGTTACTATTGCTCACCAGTGCTCATACGAGAATCTGGAGGTCACGAATTCGATATCCATCGGTACCCACCCAATTAGCAGCATGGTTTATCACACTGGTTAAGCCTGGCTAATTAATATGGTATCAGAGTTTGAGGTTCCATGGTACTACCTCTCCATCCAAGTTGTGTGCTGGAAAATGTTTTCATAAATGGATACAGTGTTCAATAGGCAAGTCCGCCAATACAGTGATTGCATGTTCAATGATCATTTTCGTAAATTCAGTGATGTGGGTGGCCAACGGCACTGGTTAATACTCGTTAACAAGAGGTGGTAGAATGCGAGTTTTGCATCAGAATGGCCCCAAAATACCTTGTCTCAATGCAAGTTAGATGCATTTTCTACGGTTTCCTTAATTAGCCTGGGATATACCAAATACTTTTTCGTCGAATCGGTTAATTGTATCTAATCAATATGAGATGTGATTTGATGAGACCGCTTTCTGATACTTAATAGACCCTAAAAATAGATCCTCAGGAAATGTAGTTGATAGCCTAAGCATGCTTCCAGATTATTATCTCAGGCTGCCCATCAAGAAATCATAATTGACTTGCAAACACCACTTCGGCATGGATGACGCAAATGGCTAAACCGGCATGCCCGAATAATTACTTAGTAAAGTGCGCGCGTGCGTGCATATCAGTGTGTGTCTGTTACACGCACGACCTCCAAATCTTATTGGCTAATTTCACACACCGCCACTGTAAAAGTCCATCGTTGGACTAACAAAACGGGAATATTTACAATACATATTGTGGGAGTCAAGTCGCAATCCCGGAGTAAGTATCGACCACTTTTTTGTCTTGTGTCGTCGTTCTTGGGTTAGGTGTTTTATTATTTTTATGCTACTGATTGATTCCAGATAGAAGGGAAGTTCATATCTTGCAGTATATCATATTTTATGCATGATCGTTCGTAAATCTATCAAAAATTACTTCGTTTCTACTTCTTTCTAGTCATAAATTTCCTGCTTAGTAATCTACTAGTTTTAAATGAATTTTATCAGAACGGTAGGCATGTGTTTAGAAGTCCAATTGGGGTTGTCAAATCTTACTAATATAATCTGATTTTCTTTAACTCTCCATCCAAAGCACATTCTCCCTTATGCTGTTAGTTAAGAGAACTCAAAAATATTCCTGAACGTTTAGTATTCTAGCTCCGAAGATCTTTTTTTCCCCAACTAAGTTGTTCCCTCTATGCTCATTCATTTGAACTCTACCCAGAAGTAATGGAAGATCATTTTTCATCATATTCTCATGGATCATCACTTTTTAATCTTAAATAATTTTTCCTCTTGCTTCCTACTTGGTCTTATTTTACTTCTCTTCTGTATTTATAACTATCTAAACCTTGGTATTTAATTCCTCCCCGTGTATGTATTTAATTTAGGTGAATGTTTAACTGTGTTTCAACACTCGCCTGTTGTTGCCTCATCTCGTTTCAGCTCCAAACGGATTTGGCTGTCAATAATCCGGGTGTATTCAAACAAGGCCTCGTGCGTGTAGGCTAATCGCTACATTCCCATAGACCCAAAAGCAAAACCATCCTAATCGTTAGGGGGAGTGGAGGAGGATTTGTGGTGTACCCTGGACTAGATTTACGTCAACAATACTCCAAAATATCACTTCATTTCAAGCATCATTAACTCCTTTTCACATTGTTTATAAAGGTGATAATTATATTGGGTTGTCAGGTCAACATTCCGCTTCACTTAAGCTTATTTTATCCCTCATCTATCTCTTAGTTTGACCTGAACTTTTAAAGTATGAAAGTGTGAAAAAACATTTAATCTCTCTGCACTTTAATGTAGTAAGCAAAAGCTACATCAGAGAAGGGAATCACAAGAGCCTGTTTAATTGATAATCGTCGGTGAAATTCTCAATTTGGACGAGTATACGTGTGCTATATTTTGGATTTCAGGTTGAATTTTTGATACGCTTTTTTGAATAAATTTCGTATTATTTTTACCCGCGATAAGGCAGAAATTAAAAGTTTTAGTCGTTCATCTATAAATTAAGGGCAAACTGGGTGGAGTCGATTAGAAGTTGAAAATTACTTCAAGATATCAAAAGATCGTTTGATGTTCGGAGGCTTCGAACTATGCGTACTCGCAGGCGGATACTGTCGAACATCGAAATATTTTTGGTTACCCAAAGCTGAATCTTGTTTCTTTTCTACTTAACTGTATCTTTTTTATTCCAGTTTATCAATGAGCATTGCGTACTACGTCTGTTAGTGAATAAAAGTAAAATGAATGAGATACTTATGCGGGTACTAAGTAAACTCTGTAACATTAAAATCTGGTAAGATTGTGAGAGATGACCCTCTACGCATTTTCAAAATTACTCTACTCGCATCCTCTACAGTATTACTTCAGTTTTTCGACCACGATGCCGCAGTGACATCTCTACGTCCCTAATGCGCAAAACCCCCATCTGTCTGTCTAAACGCGTTTATCGATGCCCCTCCTTCCTATAACCGTCCCGTTTCATTAAAAGCACACTGCATTCATGTTCTCACGCACGTCCTTACCTGAGTGACTCACGCCAAGACATGACTGATCTCCAATGAGGAAATGTTTTGTATGTAAACGAACCACCTCCGTAACAATCTAGTGACATGAGTAACTTGACTTATCCCATCTATTCGATCGATGTGGCCTCCATCCACATAACTTAATTACATCAAAAATCCCAATTAATCGACCGTTAAATATGCACTGGACATCGTTGATGAGGATTTGCTGAGGAATCTTGGATACAAATAATGGGATTTGAACTTCCGAACATGAAGTAGTGAATCACCCTTTGAAAAATCTAAGTATGTGAGGCGTTTTTCTCCTGATATTTGTTTTCAACCTCTGCTAGATTTCCTTTTCGCAAAGTCTACTTTTACCCATTCGGTTACTTTTCCTTTGTAGATTTTAAGAGTTTTACCCTGCTGTGAGTAGGAGTTTAAAGGGATATGTATCGAAATTGATGGCTTCTAATGAGCAAAGTTGGTCAACCAACTGGGAGTCTAGTTTGGTGTGCTAGAGTTTGCCCGATTTCTAGTTTAGTGTCTTCCTTTTTACGATCCCACAAATACCGAAAAATGACCATGCAGTAACGTGTGTCTATTAAAAGAATAGACTAATTGTTGTTCAACTTCTTCACAGCTTTAGCATTCTGCAACTGAGAATTATGATTTTGAGTTGATTCACCCTATCTAGTTCCCTCCTTAATTGTTTGAAATTGTGAAATTAATGGTTTCGCAGACGGCCACCTCTGCTTCCTGCCTTTGTCCTCAGTTTACGTTACTCTACGCTTGTTTATCCTGAATTACCGCCTTAAAATATAAAAACCCCACCTTCTAACGCCCTATTCTTTCACTCACAGTTAAATAATCACGATGGCAAGCATTGAGGAGATCCTTGAACAGAACATCACCGATGAATCCGCCAGAAATGAAGTTCAGAGAATTCTCTATGGAGGGTGGTTGAAGTAAGTTCGGAAGTATAAATCTAAAAATCTCATAGAAATCTAAAACTGCCATTCGAAACTTGTCAAGCGGGTGAAAGCACAGCAAAGGTGGCAGGATATGCATTTAAGAATTCCGATGAACAACTCCGAGCCCCTAGAATCGTCAGAATCGGAGCTATTCAACACAAGATTGCTCTTCCACCTACAGCTGCAGTGAAAGATCAAATTGCCGCTGCACATAAGAAAATTGGAGATATGATCGATGCCGCAGGAGCTTGCGGAGTTAATGTCCTCTGTATGCAGGAAGCTTGGAGTAAGTTGAGGATCGTCGATCTATTAATCAATATTTAGCTATGCCATTCGCGTTCTGTACTCGAGAACGTGTGCCATGGTGTGAGTTCGCAGAGTCAGCTGAGAATGGACCAACGACCAAACTCCTCTCTCAATACGCAAAAAAGTATTCCATGGTGATTGTCTCTCCCATTTTGGAAAGAGACCTCGAATTCAGCGAGGTAATTTGGAATACTGCCGGTAAGAGAAAGCTTGACTTTGGGTTAATTTTCTTTAGTTGTGATTGATCAAAATGGAAAATTCTTGGGAAAATCACGAAAGAACCATATTCCGCGTGTTGGAGACTTCAATGAGGTAGGATAATGAAATTTGTGAGAAGTGCTTCAAAATTATTTTTTAGTCAACCTACTATATGGAAAGCAATCTCGGCCATCCCGTCTTTGATACCATCTACGGTAAGATGAAAAACTGGATTAAAAATTTTTTAATTTAAAACTGCTATTTGCATTCATTTCTTAACATTTAATTAAAAATATATATTTATGAAGTTTCGACATTAATACTTTAACATTAACAATGAATTATGTAATTTTAAATGGCAAACATTAAGATTTTTCTTATATCACAGGAAATTTCGTTAAAATTGATTAAAATTTCCCGTTTTTGGGTGGAGTTTTAATAACAATGCCATGATTGGTTGTTGGAAATGTAATGACATTTTTATTGTCTTTTAGGTAAAATCGCGATTAACATTTGCTACGGTCGACATCATCCACAAAACTGGATGATGTATGGACTCAATGGTGCCGAAATTGTTTTCAATCCCAGTGCCACCATCGATGGTTTGAGGTTGGAGTTTCTGTTTCTACCTCCATTGTTCCCTTTTAACTTGCTCAGACATAAATTTGGAACTTCTCCCCCTTTTAACTCAGGTAGTAATTAGTCGGGTGTAGGAAGTCGTTTTAAAGTTCGTTTATCAATGATAAATGACCTCTTGGGGGTGTTGAATCATTATTGTCGCTCCATTTATGAAGCCTCGGGAATCGGATTTAATCCTTAATACCTATGCGACTATTGACATCTAGGACCACCATTGTCCCCCTCATTTTAGTTATACCCCTATTGATACTCCCTTCTTCGCTCCACCCCAAATTCCAGCGTTTACATTGTAGTAATTAGATATTTTAACATGTCCGACCAGTTAAAAGTACATCTGTCAGTAACAATTTGGCTTACAGTGTGAAGAAAATTATCGCCCCATTCAGGAAGTTCAATATTCAATTTTTTTGGATAGCAGACATTGTTATAAAGCCTCTCTGTCCAAAGGAGGGATTATTCTTACCGGAATCCACAAATCCATTTCCTTGTTGTCTGACAAAAGCTACTTTCTCTACCGTTGGAAAAAATGGTTCACATATAGTCATGACAAAATGCTCTAAGTTAAAACGAATTTAATCTACTCTGCACATACAGTAATTTTCAGTCCTGCAGATGGTTGCCATTGTCTTCGAAGTCGAGCAAGACGTCTGAGTCCTATCTGATAACTGTCTCATGCCCGGTAATGAAGTCGCTTCAGGGTCATATTTCTCACTAACCAGCTAGTCTATTATATAAACAGAGTGCTTTAATAATGTGAAGAAAAGAAAGCTTCGTTCAGCTACAAGCACTCTGCCTTCTTTCTTAGGATCTGGACGTGCTACTGAAATCAAGACAGTCTTTGTGCAATTGTTGATAAAGGCTTGGACGTTGTGATTCTATATTTTAAATACCTTATACTGAAGTAACTATCGTCATTGTTATTTCATCTATCGTTAAATATCTCCAAAATACTCAGTTGCTAGGGCATTTTATGGACTAAATTAATTAGAATCACCACAAAATTTGCTCTGGACCCTAAAGGCACTCACTTGTTGAATTCGACCTATCTGGAAACTAAGAAAGACAGCCAAGTTTGTGCTGGCTTCGTTTATTATGGCTTTATTTTTATACCTCTGCCTTCCCCCATAACATTAATTCATTTGAAGCCCAAATCTCCGTTACAATTTTATCTGTCCGCCTTGTTAAAATTTGTGAATTCTTTTTAGTGAATCTCTCTGGCCAATTGAAGCGAGAAATGCTGCAATCGCAAATAGTTACTTCACAGTTGCAATCAATCGTGTAGGAACGGTAGGTTTACATTTGAAATATGTAATCAAGTTATCTGAACTGAGGCCATATCGATCGAATTACTCATGTTGATAGATCGATACGGAGGGGGGTCGGGAAGTCGTCCCAATTTATTGATAAATAAATTAGGTTTATATATAAAATATCTCTTTGTTAGACGTAAATCATATCCCGTCGTCGGTGCCTTGGCGAGAGGATCAGCATCCGTTTAGGTATCTATGTTCAGGCACTCCGGCTGTGGATACCGAAGTCGAGATCCTATCTCCAATCATTAATAATTGCCGGGTATTGAGTAACATCTTCCGTCCAAATATGGGACATTCATCTTGGGGATTCGAGACGATCTCTTTTGTTCAGTAATGATATTGTCTAATATCTGCGCATCTTGAAACGTTGTCCGGTATTTGTTTTGCACAAGTTTCCATCTGTTAAATAGTAAAACACGTAAAAAATATTTTTATTGAAAATATTATTTTCTTATTTTTAACAAATTTATTGCGAATTTAAAGTTATTAAAACAAAATTTTAAACATTGCGCAAACTTACTGCCTTAGTAATAACATAGTTAGCTTAACTTTGATAAAATCAGCTGAAACAAGAATATTTTCATGTGAAATTGTGACGGTTTTTAATTTAAAATAATTTTCGAATTTAAAGATTTTTATTGATATTTCAGGAGGAGTTCCCGAACGAATTCACTAGTGGCGATGGCAAACCCGCTCATAAGGCTTTTGGTCATTTCTTTGGGTCGTCTTATGTCACTGGTCCTGACGGAGTTCGAACTCCGGTACGTTCGATTGAATTATTTGCTGAAAAAGAGTCTTAAATAGCACTATTTAATAAATTGCTTATTTTATTATTTACACGATCGATTAAAACCTTGTCGGAACTTTATAGTCTGTTCATAGGTGAAGGGTATGATAAACATATTTTTTCAAACACAGAGGAGATTTCTTTAAACTTTAATATATTTTCTAATCCGAATTAAAGTTTAATAGAGTTTACTTTGAATCAATCAAAGTTTAATACCTCAGATTTGGTCTTGAAAAGGAATCTGTTCCATCGGTTACTATCAACTATCAACTGTGACCAGATCCAAGCCTTCATTTCTTTAGAAAAACTCGACTTTCAGCAGCAGTGCTTTTTAGACTAATATAACCTTCTTGACCTAGTTTCAAGACACATTTAGTTTGGAACAATTTTCTGAATGTGAAGAATCTTTTTTTACAGAAAGAAATCTAACCATTTTAAGATAAGAATGCCAAATCCTCCAATTTGTAGAAGATATCTTTGCGCCATTCTTAATTATCTATATGTGTCTGATTAATCAAGGTAATGTTTGTAGATGGGTAAGAGTTTATCTGGTATCCAAGTGGGTTTTGGCCATCTGAAACGAAATTCATGTATTTTAATGCTTAGTTGTACTTCAACAAACGAGGTGGTCAGATTACTCAAATAAATTTAAAACACCAGTATACTCAACGTTTTCTTTCCCACTATTGAAACACCGTGATGATAAGTGGTAGCGATAGAGAGCAAGGGTATTCGGGACTTTTTATTTGAAAGCTCTTAGTAGACTGGTATTTCATTATACTAATCGTTGATGAGCGTATACTCAATCACTGGTTTGACGGAACTATAAAGCGACTTAAGGTTGGATCTTTTGTTGTTCGTAATTTGTATGGAGGTGGAAGAATGTGGACAATTCTGCGTTTTTTGAGTATAATCAAATTTGCTTTAAAATGATCTACAATGTTCTGAACTAGTGAAACTGCTTATGTCTATTCCATCAACTTGAGGAATCAATGCCCGACCAATTAGAAACATGATAATTAGGCAAATAACTATAGGCTCTTCTGTTTGATTTTTATAAGGTAATGAGAATTAAAACAAAGCCTCAGATCACATCTTTGTACATTGTCGTAGTTATGATTATTTGGGCGGTCAAGAGATTTGGGCCTGCCGACAGGGTGAAATCAACCATTCTGAGGTTGTCATGTCTCGCAGCGTAGTCTGAAAGTGAAAGCATGGATACCGCAGAATTGATCACTAAGGAGCTCCTGTTACAATTGAAATCGTTTTTTCTAAGCCAGAATGTCTGGAAGTAAGAGTGGGTTAAATAATATGGTAAAACGGCTATTGAAATTCGGGAGAGAGGGACCTAGGCCAGGAGAAGAGTCAGAGAATAACGAGAACGAAGAACGAGAGGAGAACATGAGAAACGAGCGGTTCGCGCTGCGTGTCTCTAAACCGGCGTGTGAGGGCTAACAGAAGCAAAATAGTCAAGTCATCTCGAAGTCGAAGAGACTAAAAAACGATATTCGTTTTGATGCAACTGCATATTTGCCAATATGGGGATAAAATACAGTAATGGAACTTGGTTCATGTAAGCATTCAAATATGCAAATGCTTTAAATTGACATGGAGTTGAAAAAAATAATTTTGCTAGACATTAACAGAGCAATCCTTCAATATAAAATATTTTTTAACCGTCTTTCAGGGCCTCGATCGTGTTTCGGACGGTCTTCTTGTAGCTGAAGTTGATCTTAATCTCTGCAGACAAGTTCGTGATCACTGGGGGTTCAGAGTGAGTGTTTGACACTTTCCTTTATTAATTCCTTCCGTAGAAGGATATTATTCCATTTCGATTACTCATTTTGTACTTTCTCCTTCAGCTGACGCAAAGAATCGACCTGTACGCCAAGAGTCTTACAAGATATGCTCGCAATGCCGGTTATGATCTTAAGGAGTAGATTTAGCAATTCCAAATCAATTCCGTCGTTAAATCTGCGCTTCCTATCGGAGCCCTTTTTTCCAGTATAGTCGAAAATAATATTAACAAATAAACAGGCTGTTGTTTTAATCTTGGTTGTGGTAATTTGAGGGATTTTAACTTTTAAATGGAACTTGCAAGTTAAAATATCCCCGCGAATAAGATTCTGGAGCTTATTTTATTTCTGAACATTAGTCCCGATTTTTCAGTTAATTACATCGGGAGGTCATTTAAGTTCAGGTGAATTGCTAAAAATTGGTTAAGCACCTTTAACGAAGGGATTTTCTGTTTCTGCTATCTTTCTGCAAATTTTTTTCGACCTTTCATTTTACACTCCACTGAATCCCATCACCTGGAGATTATCACTGAATTTACGAATCAGTTCAGATCGAATTGTGAATTGTAGCTTATTAGGTGATTAAATGTGTACGAATTATGAATGTTTTAAATAAATATAATGGTTTGCGAATCAATTTTAGCGAGATTTATTATTAAATTCTAATATAAAGGTGCGTCACCACTTTTACGGTACCTCAGGGAGATCTCTGGTTCAGCAGAGGATATTGATTGAAAATATGGCATTAGTTAGATCAATAGTTGGCCAGTAATACAGTAGTGGGCGTATTTAACATCCAAGAGCAGAGCAGAAGAACAGTGATTTGAAAGTCGAGTGTCCTAGATGCGCGTTGTTGAACGCTATCGTCTTCAGAATCAGTGATCACGGGCTCAGTGCTCATCTAGTGAATGAAATAGCCAACTGCGCTGGTTAAGCTTAACTAATAGAGATGCTGGCAACGTTTGTTTCTCACCAAGGCGGCTCAGTGATGCCTCCCCTTAGCCCACGATGAGCTTTGGAAGTCGTTTTCCTAAGTGAGTCATTATTAATAGTAGTATGAGCATCCAGGATGCGAATTCTCTTCACATAGATTTATACATTGGACATCGAAAATATGTAATATTATTGTCCATCACGTTCACAAGCAATTCAAATGCTCCCCATTTGTGAACTCGATCTGTAAATATCTCGAGAATGCAACAGATGTTATCCTTGTAGCTCAAGAAAAAGAGTTAGTATCTAATGTAACACTGAGTAATAAAATAAGTGTTCTTCAAATGTCCTACCTACTCTTCAATTTACTTTCTTAGTCATGAGGGGTGACTCTACATTTCTAAAATAGCTCCTTATTCGCATTCCCTATGACAATATTTCGTTTTTTTCTTCTAAGTAATAGCTTTATGTCCCTATGACTCAGACCCCTATCTGTCATTTCATACGAGTTTGTTGATTCCCCCCTTTCCATAACCGTCTCGTTTCATTAAAATCACACCGCACTCATGCCCTCACGTGGTTCTTGCCTGAGTGGCTCACAAAGTGTTCCGGTATTTCAAGTAGCAGACACACACACACAGGCTTGCCATTCGTCCTTTCCTATGCTTCCCTCCCATCTGCTCTGTTCCTCATCTCTCTTGCTTCCTTGAATCCCTACTGTGGTCTTATCGATACATTTAACTTAATCAGCTTCCTGTATTCTGTTCTAAAACTTTTGTTGCTGTTAGTAGCTGTTAGTTATAGTTTCTACAATCAGGATCCGGTTCATTAGATCCTAGAATTTGCTGCGGTCATTTAATCCATTTTGCTAATTACTTCCTCGCACTAACAGCCCTATTCTGTTTCTGACAAAAAAGGGAGCAAGTAATTATTTGCGGCTGGATACGTCACGTGAGCAATTCGTATGGGATTGCTTACCAACTTCTTCCATTTACGGGATATTATGAACACGTGCAAGCATTTTTAAACATGTTTTCAATCAGGTCCAATCGTCAAGGCTTCCTTATACTGATTAGCTGCTAAAGGTCTCCGCTTACGATTTATTTTGGTAATCTAAGGAAGTCTAGTTTATGCCACTATAAAATAGGTGGCCACTAGATACTGCTAGGCTGCAGTTGATTCAGACCTGGAGGGGGCGAGAGGGATATTACAAAACCCAGTTACTCCAAGAAATTTTATTAAGTCAATCGAGATTAAATATAAAGTAATACAAGTCCTACTCAAAACACCGCTAGACTAAAACAAATTTAGTCCAGGATAACTGTCATGCTGTCAGGAGCGACGTGCGCTGGTGTATTAATACGGCTGATAAGTGACTAGGGAGAATCTCCCGAGACAATACATAAATATTGTGTTATCTTTTTGGCTTCCTCTCAGTTGCCATGCCAACTTAACACACTGACCTGCCGAATGGACTGGTGTTTTTGAGTTAATCTGACAGACGCTTTCTCACAATACCTCAATTTTATTTCACCATTATGAAATCTAAAAGAAATAGTATATAAAGAGCATATTTTATTCTTGACATACGCAACACGGTTTCAAATTGTTCTAGCCCGATTTTCACTCTTTTTAAACAATTTTAACATTGTCCTTGCCGTATTGATTTAAATTCCATAACCTCGATATTTGTGCCCTATTTGCCTTATTAAAGAAGGCAATTATTTTCCTCATAGTCTCAAGAAAGCACATCAGATCATCCTTTATACTAACTAATATGTGGATAAAACGTGCTGTGATCGCAGTTCGTTGATCCTAATGCAAAAAATCAATATTTTCAAAGAATGTTTGATCATTATAAAAATTTCCTTCAATTTTCTCTCAGGTATTCACTCTAAATGCTTAAATATTATTGATTTGATAATTGCAAGATCAATTATTATTCCACTGCATCATCAAGTAACCCCATCGTACTTTGTTGACATTCACAGGCAAATTCCGGTGGAATGTTAGTATGATTGGTTACATCTATAAGTTCCTTGGCTATTTTTTTTGCCTGTTCAAAAGTTTAATTCGTAAACCACAGAAATTAAATTCTTGGCCCTCAGATACGCACTTATGCCCCGCCCAACTTTTAGGCCTTCTCGAGAATCGGGTGTAAACTTATAGTAAACACGCGGTCGAACCAGACTATTTACGTTCGTTGGAATTAGAGCGTCAAAAAAACATGACAATATTCGGAACTTTCTTATTTTTGGCTGAATTGAAATATGCAACCATTCACCCGGGTTACACGAATTAAAGTAGGCTCAATTAAATCTAGGGTTAGGCAAACAAATAAGAATTCAAAAGTTCATTCATGATCGGGAATCCGAAATACTTCATAAAACCTTATGTTATAATTAACAAATATGGCCGACCGAATTGCCTTACAGAAGGAGAAACTTCGCTTCAGAGGAGAAAATGACAATGAAAAGTGACGATCCCACTGTAGCCGTAGATAGCTAACAGCAAATGAAAGAAAGAACACCAAGGATTGCGTAGACCAGGTTGTATTGAACAAGGAAAATAGGGAATTGGAGAAGGATTGAGTAAAGGGAGATGCATTTGACGAGCTAGGGTCTCCTATATGTGTGTGTCTAACGGAAGGCTATTTATAATCGACACTTTGGGTGAGGACACTCATAAGGATATAATTGTATGCATGCTTTAATTGGTCGGGACGATTGTAGGGAAAGGAAGGGCCAGTGCAGACAGGACTGGTCAATAACAAAGCCGACTAAGCGGTGTCTTTGCTACTATCGTCCGAGGTATGCTTACCTTTTCCGATCGATGAAAATAGGCCAGTTGAGAACACACGATATTTGTCTAGTGGAGTGTTTGGGTCGGAGGAAAGGTTAAAAGTCTACAGACATTACTATAAGGACGAGATAATCAAATTTGTTGATGAATAGAGATGACGTAAGATAAATATTTCGGAGAAAACGGGATTCATCCTTCACCATGATTTACAGACGTAGATTCATCTGTCATTTTATAAATATAACTTATTATTGTCAAAAAAGACAACAAAAATGAACTAACAACAATCATAAATGTCTTCTTAGTTCTCTTACATTAAAATTTCTTTTGAGTTAATGGGTTTCAATGGAAAGCATTCACAGAGTGAAGACTAACTCAAACTGGGTAAGACGTTTGTCCTGGCTAAACGTCCGCGTCTGTCTGTCTGCCCGTCTCTTAAATTGCGAAACCCTACCTCAAGGGAATTCGCACAAATACGGTGAAGCCTAAGGCTACAAATTCATGCAAATATTCCTATTTGAAAGGCAATATAAATTTAAAAAAATGAAAAATTAACTTGTATTAATCTTAACCTTGAATTATCTGTCATATTAAACTAATTAGATGAAGACATCGATTTACAATATTATTCAATCAACTCAAATGCGAATTTTTTTAACATGTTCAGTCCTTTTTGCTCTGAAAATAGTACAAGCATTTGCATGGAGTCCACATAAAGTATTCAACAAAATTGAAAAGATTTCCAACTACACGACCTACACTCATCGACTCCTGATAAATTATCCAGCTCATATTCCTTGTTTTGAATCTAAAGATGCTCCCGGCGGTCAAGCTTCTACGATTTTCTGGAGTCATCGAGAATTTAAAATAGACAAAGATAGTCCATTTATCTCAGCTAATTGGGATATTAATGGAACTCTCATGATTCATCATATTCTTCTGAGAAAACTCTACCTCTGGTGTCATTATCAGACTGATTCAGCACGTCAGATCTTTGTCCATCATCTGGAATTCGTCGGTTCGCCTTTCGTTCAAGCTATTTTTGCAGTTGAAATGAATGTAAACATTACAGAAGAATCTGAAAAAGTCCTTGATGACTTTTATGTTCGTCAAATGAGAAATTGTATCGTCCAGTCAGATGAAAGTGGAACAGTTATACCAGAAGCTATTCGAGGAATCGATTTCGAAAAGCCTGTTATTCAAAAGACAGCAATCTTAGAAGCTGTTCAAAAGACCTGTGAAACCCAACTCGATTGTATAGGTGTCAGTTTAGACTTCTTCAGCTGTTATATTCATGCTGGTCGTGCAATAGGTGTCTACTCAATAGATTTCAGTACCATGCATAATGTAGAAATGGGCATGTTTATAGAAACGAATGCTACCGACTTTGGTGAACAAATCAATCAGGTACAGTTTATTCCCATAATTAACTAGTAATTTTAGACGGTTAAGAGAATAGAGAATGAGGTGGAACTTTCAAAGGGAAAAATACTATCTGTGGGTTTTGAAAAAATTCCCAGAACTGCAGTTGATCTTCAAATGACTATTCAGAAAAGGATAGTTAAAATATGCCTTGGTGCTTCAGGAAGGTTAAACATAGAAGGAAAAATGGAATGTGGTTAGTAATTCTAGATTGAACACTTGTTCAATAGTGTTTTAAACGATTAGTCGCCTTAAAAATCTTGTTTAAAGCTATTAGTGCGTATAATTTAAAGTAGCGTCTGCTGCGCATTCATGAACACCCGCACAATACGAATTCATTCTCTTTCTTGCTAATATTGCTGGTCTAATGCTAAAAGAGTTAGATAGAAGATATTTTATTGATATTATTTTTAATTTTCGATTGAGTAAATGATTTGAGAAGTTTTATTACCTAAACAATTACTCCCCTGATCCATTCATTCCAGATGTCAAATCTATTACCGTAGGTGTTAAATGCACACCAAGCAGGATTCCACAATCTAATTCTTATCTGAACGTCTGGATGATATTTCAACTTCGAACTTTGTATCTTGAATCTGACAAATAATATCTTCCCAAATTGGCTTAATAAAAGCTGTCTAAATGACGAAATTATCATCACATTATTAACGGTTTCTATAGAGTCCATCCAGGAAAATGTTTTCCAACAATAATCTTTGGTAAAGGGATCTTACCTTGTGCGAAACACGAATTCTACCATCCTGTTTACTAGCCAAGCTTAACCAGTACCTCAGCTACCTCGTTCACTGTGTGCCATGGTGAGCATCAAATCCTTGACCTCTGAGTGCGATGATCCCTGTGATAGCAGTGAATACATTATCAACGATACAGTTAATGGTTTATACGGATGATCGATTCGAAAATATGGGTTTAATTATTTGAAAGAAGGCTGCATCTTACTGGAAACTTCAGTGGTTAATTTCCGTGGAATTTGGCAATTAGCTATGAACGGAGTTTGATACTTCACAAGTTTGAGAACCTGTTAAAAATTTTCCATTCGGAGAGAACTAGTTAGGCAGAGACATCATTTATACTCTGAAGTTCATGGTCACAGATATTGCCGTATTTTGTCACGTATTAGTTTGACCTTCCAAAAATGCTATTTTTACACTTAATTTTCAGGCATAAATATTAACCATTTTTCATATAATAAAAAGTAAATTTTGATATTAATTTTTGAATGCTTAAAGTCGAATTATTCTCATCTGTGAAAGTTGACAATAACATCCCACTTTACTTCATATTTCAGAGAATGTTTACAGTTATTTTAAGTCAAATAATTGAAAAGACAGTATTAGCAATTTAACCTCCCCATCTATTGGTCCGTTTTGAATGACAGCACATTTATCGATTCGCGAATTTCGATCTAAGCAATTTCTTCCATCTAATTTTAGATCTTTGTCCTACTGGATCTGCCTCGAATCTGCAAATCACCATGCCTCCCCCACCTGACCATAGGATTAACCTTATTAATGGAAGCATTGATGAGGAATACCTTTCAGCCATAACGTGGCCCTACAGCGAATCACCCTCTTCTTGTCAACCTTGTCCAAATGGTTTCTATTCGGAAACTCTTGGCCAATCATCCTGTCTCCCATGTCCACGCTATCATAATACTCCCATCTTTGAAAATCAAATAGGCAGTGGTGGAGAATGGATTGATCTTGCATGTCCTCGTGTTGGTCGAAATCCAATTATTCTTCAGGACTTCTTCGTTGAGGCAAATGAGCCACTTGGAAAGTGGGTTGAAGGATTGTCAGAGATTGCAAGAGTGTGGATCTTTGTTGGCACCTTTATGGGAATATTGGTTGTAGTGATTGTGATGACCCTGCTAGTCTACAGGTGCTTTGATGTGGAAGCGATGTTAATGAGGTCTGCAGATGAACTGCGACCCCTATACGTGGAAGCTGCAATTGTTGTGAAGACAGCGAAGGCTTGTGAGCGGGAAAGAACTGAAAGGGCCATAGAAAAGATGAGGAAGCTGTTGCAGTCTGGGGAGACAGCTTCTTGAGATTACAACGTTGCTTTTTCGATCGCTATATTTATTACTTTATATTAGTATTCTGTTCTGACATTTGAACTAATTCCACACACTTGTCAATGCGCACCTGCAAAATAATAAAAAACCTCTTCTTTACCAGATCCGTTTACAGGTATTTGCCAATAAATGCTTTTGATATTTGAACTATTCGGGCTAACTTTGAAATTGCAAGATCTCATTTGCCTCATTTAAACAATCTGAAGGCGGTTTTTCGATTATTGTCATTATCGCACACAAGCAAAGTTACAGATAGTGCAATAATTAGATATCTCAAATTACTACGATGATAACCGGTTCAAAACATGGTAATTTCCGAGTAGGAGTTAGTGTAACTGCACAGCTCTATCTTACTCAAATTTGGAAGAGATTACCATTACTCTGAGTGATTTATTACATTTATCCTCCCATTAAAATTAAATTTGATAGATACAATATATGTGGGAATAGAATTTTGAGAGGTAATTACTTTGGATGCATGTCGTCCTCCCCCTGAACGCATTCAGATCGGCAATAGAAAGTTATTTTCCAGGCTCATGCAAAATAGTGAAGTCAGTCACAGTTACATAATCTTACTTTTACTCGAGAAGAGGGGAGGAAAGACCAAGAGCAAAACCAGTGAACATGACTTCATAAGTGCAGAATCCTAGCATAGGATAATACTGAAATAATTCAGTCTAGAAATGTGGAATCAAGTTGGGATTGCAATCAACATTTGCGTCGACACAACATAGTACGTGGTAAGATGGAGATGTTCATGAGTTTATAAACAGTCATTGGTACAAAACTACAGTTAAAATTTAAATATACAGAAATGCCAGGTTTTAGCAAAATTTAATGAACTTAATAAGCACGCATCTACTTCCAGGTTCCAACAACGTCAGTTTGAGTTCATTCAATCCAGCACATTTCGCATTCAATATTATGACAAAGTTCATTCCATCTAGCACTTTTGTTATGGTCACAACAATATATTTTGTCCAAGATATCCAAGATACAATGGTTTATAAAACATTAACTGTTTACGGTCGTCAAATTGAACGCCTGTGTACTGAAGGTGATCTACAGAAAAGTCAAGTGATCGAGTTGATCACAAACATCGGTTATTGCTCAGACTCATTCTAGAACCCATCAATTAGGAAACCTTTCATTGCATGAAAAGAATTTGGGTGGGTTAACTGGAGGTTATTACAAATTTGACAATGATGGTAAATAACACTCTAAGAGGGGAAGCTTCAGAGCTCATTTCGTACGATGTCTTTTCTCTACATTAAAATATTCTTAAACATTAAGTTTCTGTCATAAATAAGACTAGTCTGCAACATAAATAATCTTCCTGTTAGTAAAAATCCGGTGGGGAAAAATTCCACATTTTTACAAAACATTAATTAAAAATAAACAGAAAGTCTTTTAATACGAGTCTATAGAACCGCGGAATTGGAAGCATACGTTAGAAATAATTTAAAACTCAAATAATTATTTTTAATAAAGCATAAGATTTTGAAAAATAATGTTTGTTTTAATGAAATGATAAATTTAATGCTTAATAAAGGGATGAAACGGTATCCTCTTTCCCTTCATTAAGGAGAATTTGCAGTAACCGGGGGAAAGAGGAGGTGTAACGCCTCAAAATTCCCTATGTAATAGCACCAGTCTAAGTGACAGCAAAATGTCAGATCAAGGAATCGGGGTAAATCGTCCAACCTGGCGTATTACTGACAACAACCATCTGAATAAACAATGTTTTGTGATCGATTGCATCAACAGTTTATCTTACATTTACGCCCTCATATGCTCGTATCAAACCTTTCGAAAATATTGTTCAACTTCAATGTCGATGAACCTGTCACGTATTAAGTGAATCATATCCGGTAATTATAAACATCCAGCGATTTGACCGCAAATCAAAAGTAGTTTCAATAGATTTGGTGATTTTGCATCTCGATTGTACTGTTCATAATGTTCTGCAAAAAGTGGAAATAATTGATGGGGTATTTGTTTGTTCTTTCCTCTTTCAGATGCATAGATACTTTGCCAATGTGCTTTTGGTGTAAATGGACTCAATGTCTAAATAATACGGCACTATTATTATTATTTTACATAAGGAAGTCTCTCCAAAAATCGATGGTTAAGTAGTTATCTCCAACATATTATCTTCAGTAGGTCCTTACTTTAATCCGTTAGAATATAGCATTTTATAGAACTAATCTGAATTGTGATTCATCTCGAAATTGCTCAATTCTAAGATGGGAGACTTCTCAAAAGGGAGACCTGAATTGTGTAAGTGAAAATTCTGTGCTCCAGGCAACAACTTAGGCAACTTGATACTGTCGTTAGGACGTACACCTTTCAGGAAGTCCTATCCTGTAATGCTATTTTCATTGGACCGGAAATTGTTTTGTATTTTCGCGTTAAACAGAAAACCGTAATTCAGTGAAAAATATTAACAAATAAATATTTTTAAAAAATATGGTCAATATAAGAGACATAAATATGCATTCAAACAATCTAGATGGGGACTGTAAAGCACTTTCAGAGGCTCTAATCCAAATTACCATCAATGGCAAATTCTATACATTACAATAGACATTCCATATATGGGTAGAATACGTTTACTGAAATTTAAACTCGTACTTTCTGGCCATTTTTAAACAATGGAAAGCTGGCGCTTTAGTTCTCTCGGAGGCAAAAAGTGGACCCTAAAATTGACTTAGGACAAATTCTAAAAATACTTCAACGGTTGAGAATTTTTCAACTGAAAATAGACAAAATTTCATTGATCCATCACAACCGATTCACTGAAACTGTAAGAAACTTTGACAGGAGCAAAAGAGAACAAGGAATCATAATTTTATTGGCAAAACTCCGTCGGATGGATGTTCCCTTCTCAATCGAGACATTTTTAAAATGGTCGGATAGCCAGAAAGTTCGAAGCAATTCGGAAATCCCTTTTATGAAAATTACATCGGTTCCATATAATGACTACAAATGTTAATAAATAAAGAATAGATTCACGGGAATTTAGAATCTCAGCCATGAGGACTGGTCTGTTACCATAATGATACAATACGCCAAATAAGTACAGATTGATAAATCTTCGATCGAGAAACAAAAGAACGACTCTCAAGAAAGTATTTTAAAAAGATATTTTATTATATGCATAGAGTATTGAGCTTAACAAGGGATTTTCGCGACTTTCAACTTCCATTTGATTAATAATTGTATTTTCCACGTGGGGAAACTTCACGAAACTCTTAAAAAATTAAATTAATATTGATCGGGCTGACAGATCACTAGGGATATCACAAATGAACTTAAAAACCAATGTAAAGGTACCGTAAATTTTTTCATGGAGGGAATATACGCAATCAAATACAACATTTATAAAGCTGCAACATCTTGACCCCAGTAAGAAGAAGGAAAAAATCTGTGGTTTGAACCATATTTATTATTATATAGAGTTGCATATGTGGTAAGTGATTGGCTGCTTGGTTAACCATCAATTACACTAATAATTGCTTCATTGCGGAAATTCTATGACCAAGGAATGAAGCTTATGAGTTTTGTTTGAGTGCATTCACAGGGAGACTTTCCAATAAGAAAAGTTATAAGTAAATCATTATTTTAGCCAAAATGCAGGCTTGAGGATAACATAGAAGATTTCATTCTCTCGTCCGATAGATAAATTAAGGATAACAGTTTTGCTTTAACTAACCAACATTTTACAAAACTTGCACTTCCCCATGTGCAATTCAAATTGCCTTATATAGTGTATTGGCCTTGCCCTACTTTCGTCTAAATTACTGCTGATCCCATTTTCACTACCGTTTTACATTTTCTTCTTTTTCTCCCCTTTTCGTAGCAAGTGTCAAAAAAGTTCTAGCCCCATGTCAGCATCATTGATGTTCCGTATTTTTCTGCCAGTAATAATGATCCCGATTGGCAGGATCTTCCTACGAAATAATATATGGAAAAGACAGTTAGGAAATTGAAACTTCAAAATTGTAGGATTTAATTAATCAATTAATTGATAACCGGCGCTTTCTCCCATCAATTAATATGAGCAAATTAAAATCACGGGTCGTAGATCTTTCTCGAAAAGTAATGCTCTCAGCATTACTTGTAATTGTAAAAGCAATTTTCACGAATAGTCATCAGGATAAATAGCATTCCAATCATACTATGGGAAGTGTTTACAGCAATTACCTTGGGAAGAAAAATGTATTTTCCTACGGGAAACCCTCATTCCGCCATCTCTCTTGTTGATCACAGTTGGCCGGGGTGTTTTGATGAGCATTGATCTTGTAATCTCTAATTTAAAAGATATATTTTTCGACCAATACGCTATCAGCACATTATAACTGGTAAAATATACATCTGAAGACACCTTAAACACTTTTAGAAAAGCAAAATGAAACTGTTAATGGTTGAAACTTATAATTTGTTGCAAGAAAATAAATAAACATAACATTAACCTAGGTTTTATTCTACACATATCCTCCTTCGGCTTCAATCGCCCATTCAGTTCGAATTCTAATGGGAATGCAAGCTTTCATCGGGTGGTCTTTACTGATGTCCCCCATTGCTCGGGCTATTGCTTCCATCAGAGTGGAGGATTTGGTGTTATGGGATGCTTATTAACTTCCTTTCCAACCACTCCCCACACAGGCCGACACGTAATAATGCAAAAGATTAGGGTCTGGTGAATAGTTAGGAGGAGGCCATAAATTTGGTTTGACATGATGATGAAAATTCTCCGCTATCCAATCGTGGATTTTGAGACCGTTCTGAGATGGAGAAGAATCTTGTTGGAAGACGTAGGGTCTTCCATTGGCTACATTGTCTATCCAAGGTGGCTTAACAATAGTTTAATGAATCCCCACATAAGCATCCGCATTTACATTGATTCTAAGGCCCTATGAAAAAAGAGAAGTAATGATGTGTCCCTCCCTGCTGACAAGACCGAAAACCAGCACTGTTGGTGGAACCTTCGTGCGCTTTCATTACAGGTGACATTTCAGTGGGGTCCACTCGCACATAGCCACCTATCATTTCTTCTATTGACTTTTTCATCCCAATGGAAATTTTTTCGCCAAAGACACTCCTACTTTTCTGGGTGCTTTAATTAGTTTGCTCGCATCAAACAACTCTCTTGAGTTGTTCTGTTCTCGTATAAGAACGTATGATCTGTATTCGAGGCCTTGATGAACAACATTCCTTATGTATTGCTCTTCCTTCAGACACTTAAAAATATGTTGCAAGATCATGTCATGCATTCTTCTGACAAACTCAGATCTTCTGAGTCAGCAGAACTTCGCTATATGCGTGTATATATCCGTTTATTAATAATGATAGTACCTATTATATGGTCCATGAGATTCATGATAATTAGTTCTCTAATCAGCCGGAAAAACAAATGCCACTATCCGCACGGAATCCGATTTCAATAAGAGGCATGATAAGTGGCTTATCAGTCCTTCTTGCCTTTTATATGACTTAAAACAATCAGAAATTTGATACTAGAATTCCTTGTTGTCTGTTGCGATTGTGGAGCAGTGGTCCTGTCGATAGTGCGCTGTTATCGCTCGACTTCCTTTGAGGTGGGGATTACCACTAGTAGAGACAGGACACCCGGTCATACCGAAGAGGTCCTTTGCATTTTGACTGATTTCTTTTAACCGTGACTTTGTAATTATCCTTAATATCTGATGACTCACTAATTTTCAATTTCCAATTTCCAGCGGATCCCAACTTTCCAAAGGAAAGCTGAAAGCCAAATCTATTCAGGTGAAGTCGACAGGGACTTTTTCGTTGTCGATTAACCATTTAAACACCAAAAGTTCGAGAACATAGTATCTACCATAGCTTAATGCTATTTCTTTCTTTAAAGGAGGAGAAGCAAATAAGTCACTGAAATGTTGTCTTATTCAAAGATCGTCTCTAAGGCAGTCCTCTGTGACAGTGCACTCGTTTTGTCACCTTAATAAAGACACAACATACTTTATAACCCATTCTTTTGGGCTGGGTCCCTATTTCACCCATTTTGTTTATCATGATTGCTATGAGCTGTCGAGCTATTTTGAATTATCTTCTAGATTTTTTCCGACACTTTCAAGGTCATCCTTAAAACTTACCATAAAGGCTTCCAGATCTTCAACTCTAACAAACTCTCTTTCCATTTCAATTTCAAATTTATAGTGTAATTTATTAAATAACCTGTGATATCACTTACATTCAGGTAGTTATTCTGATCTCTCTTATATATCAGTTAATTATTAATTGAGTGCACTACTTACTCTCAGTATTAAGCACGTCTAAGTAAGAATATTAATTGGGATGTGAACCAAACAGTTCGAGACGGGAATCAGTTCAGTCATATGAGAGTGTATGTGGAAGATTTTTCTACCAACTTATCATTTCTTTTCCTCCAAGATCTCAGCACCGGAAAATATAAGACTAGTTAGAGTACTTACTAGCTTACTGAGGGATTACAACGAACGCTAATTACCCAGAAATAAGAAGATGAATACTTCTTCTTCATTGCTTATACCAAAGACTGCGTGAAAAATAACAGATTGAAAGCACAAGAGGAGCTTATTGACTCAAGTCGGGTTTGTAAAATCCAATTAATAACATACCTGCATTTAATAATAATCTCGGGGGTTATAAATAAAAATACTAGCATACAATCAGAATTCTAGATCACAATAAACAGTCCTAAATATGCACTTGTATAAGTGGTTTTTTTTTCATTTCAAAATATTTTACATCTTATTATTCACACAATCGACCTCACAAAATCCAGGCCGTTGAATCACATTTTGAACTGGAATTAGAAACAACTTCCAACAAAAGAAATGTATTCAATGCATACAATCGATATATCTCTTAAATTATTACAAAGTTATAAATAGATTTTATTTGAAAGTGTGCTCATCAATAGAAGTCCATAGAGTCGCATTTGCTGCTTACAGCTGAATGTGCGCACTTTCAGAGTTCGTGAGATTTACTTCAGACCGATGCTCAGAGAACTGAGATAAAATCAAATGGAATTCAGTTAATTGCATAATTGCGCTAGAAAAGTTCTAGAATATAAAGTAATGTACTAATAATCGATAGTCCGATGTCCTCAAACCTGAACTATAGGAAAAGGATGAAATCGTTATTTGTGTTTGAAAAACAGGTTTCAAACCTTGCGGATCAGATTATCGATTGTCGGGTATGCAATTTCATAATTTCTGCAATTATTGACTTACCAGGCAGCCTGTCATTTCTTAATGATCAAAATTTATATGGGCAAATATGTTTTCTAAACAAAAAGGTCCGTCAGTTGAGCTGAAGGTCATTCACCTTCTCCCGGATCTGAGCAACTGTAGCCGTAGTGAAACAAGGCCGCAGAAGCAGCCTAGATGATACCTGTGGCTATCTGCTGTTGTTAATAAACCGATAATGGAGCAAATTTCTCCATCAAAATGCTCGAGGTGATAACATTTTCATGATATGAAATATAATGGCCTAATTTGAAAAATGTTATTTATTCTGAGTTAATTTCAGTTTTTTTTCATTTGAATCCATTTTTTTAAAAAAATATATCTGCGAATGGATGGGGATATTTTTGACAGATTTTCTGTAAACTCACGACTTTTCTATTAGTAATTTTTAAATTATTTTTCTTTTAATTTCTTTAACAAATAATTAAATGATCATGAAGTATCACTAAACCAAATCGTCGCTCTAAATTCTCAACGTTTTATGCTCATATTCCATCATTTCGCGTACGAACTGCCGCACAAAGACAAGTCCAGTAGTATCCGGATACCCAGGGCTACCGCGTTGACACTTATTCCAACAAGCTTAGACACTATATTTTTAAGAATTATTACTATGTAGAAATTATTGGCTCAATGGTAGACATTCATATATTTTATCACTATTATTTAAAAAGCTCAGTTTCAATTATTCTGCTAGAAAAAGGAAAACAGAGCGATTCATCAATACCTATTGGCCAGGAGAAACGTTAAGGTGAATTACTCAGTGTCGCCTTAGTGACAATGACGTTGGCGTGCTCTGATTGGTTGCGAGCTTTCGTCTGATTGGCTATGCAGTGTGGATGAATCCCTTACTGATTGGCCTACATCAAGTGCGTGTGTGCTGGACGAAGGATGTACTAGCGAACAGTAGCTGTTATTAAGACTTTCCATACTTAACTCGCTTAGTCGCGCAGGAAGGTCTTCTTAACGTGCCATGGCCGCTACTGAACAACAATCTCAAGCCCCGGCCTGGAAACAGGAAGTTCTTAAAAGAAAACTTGAAAATGAACGCACAAAAGACGTTGAACGTCGATGGGAAAAACTAATTGAAACCGAAGGAGCTGATGCCCCGGAATGGATGCGAGAAACAGCCTTGAAAAAGAAAGCCCAAAGGGATAAGTTGACTGCGGCTGGAATCCCCCCTTGGATGCAAGAAATGCAACGCCGTGGAAGTAATCTTACCAAAAAAATGACGGAGGCTCAAAAGGTACAAGAAATCGATCCTTCTGAACGTGCCCCGACTGCGAATCCAACAGAAAATCAAGTTTGATATCGGTGACTTTATATACTTCTCTTTCTCCTCCATCTACATCATGTCTTCTTGCATTGTAAATCGGCTTTTCTTTTTCTCTCTCTCTCTCTCTCCATGACCAATCCTCTAATGTGCATTATTTTTATACCCCGATTCTAATGAACTAGTCATTTTAGCTCCTTCTCTTATTCCCACATGTTTATTTTTTTGCTCTTACATTTCCCAATGTGTGCCCGTGGTACTGGAAAAATCTGGTAAATCTGGGTCAAATTTTCAATAATTGGTTAATTATTTTTTTCCCAATAACTGGTTCATGAATTTGTTTTTTTTTCCATATTTACTCTAAGTCCGCTGGAGTGTCGATTTAGTGATTGCTGTGTTTCTATCCATTTATTGTGTGAGTATGGTTTTATTTGATCGGTTTTGTTGGCTTTCGGCCGAATATGTGCGGATTAAGTCGAACTAAGTTCAAATCGTTAAGTGTTGCTATGGTTGAATACTTATCAAAGATTCGATGTTTCCTTTGAGTTTGGTCTAAATGTTTTCCGTTTTAGCAGATAAATGATGTGTTTAGAAGCTAAGCCATCTTAGATGAATGAGGGAAGCTAGTTGCCGCATCAGTTTTTACCCATTGGTTCACCGTCTCATGCATTAATGTTGTATTCACTTTTTTATTGTCTTTCCATCCATTTGGACTGTAATTAAGATATTCTCTAAAATCTTCCAACTTTTCGTAACATAGTCATTACCTCAGTGAGAAGATTATGTTTATTGCATAAGCCGCAAATTCGCCCACATGAAACAGGTGCATTATGAAGTTAAAAACCGACCAGTCACGGTCGAAATGCCACTGGTTGACCTTGATACTAGCATAGGTGGATAATCGGCGTTACCGTTGCGCAATAGTCGACCTTTCGAAATCTTTTCAGTAACCTAGTGATTAGTGTATTTGGCGAGTTGTAAGCTTCAAAAGTACACCTGATCGATTAGTGTTAACTTGCCACAATTGAAGCGGAAGATGCCTTGAACCATTTTTTGTTTGGTAAGACTTCCAAATTGAAAGCTTCGTTCACCAGCGATTAAATAGTAGGTAAACGTTAATAACAGATCTGTTTATTGGTAAGCTAATTAAACGTGGGATTTGATGAGTATGGTCCTTGAATCTCATTATCCACCATTTTCTGGTATTTTTGATATAAAAATCCAAGTTTATTATTAGAATTATTAAGGATTATGTTTAATGTAACCTGACAAATGGCTAAGTTGTCATCTGTTTGACGTCCCATCTTTTAATTTGTTTACACATTCATAATCTCTGAACTGTTTTTATTCGAAATACAGCAGTGTTTTCCTCGTGAAACCATGACTATGCCTTCTGAAACTGAGACATCATGATGGAGCTACATGGGAACGTCGAAATGATGTGACTGAATTTCAAAGTTAGGGAAAAGGGATCTTGCCAGTTGGATGAAAGGGAGGAATCACAATCACGGACTCATGAACTTCCTAACTTAATTCCGTCAGAAATCGGAAGAAGAAACAAGAAAATAAAACCGCTTTCAGTCCCTTTTTACCGTAAGAAAATTCGATACATATTGAAGAAAAACAAGAACAATTACAGCAAACTTTCCGTAGATTTTATCCGGTAGGACTTTAATTCAAGGGTACTTAATACCCCCATACATTACTTAAAATGATCGCTTGCTTATCAATTTGAATTGTTTCTTAGGTAAATTCATCACTAGGATTTAAAAAATTCGGGTCAGATTTAATTATTCGAGGATATTGTAATATTTCAGAATTAAAGTCTCCGCCCGCAAAATTAGGATGAGAATTTTCTATCACAAGGTTAGTACAGGGGGCTAGCATTTGTAATGGTATGCAGAGTTTAATAAACCAAGTACCTCTTCGTTAAACTGTTTATATGAAAAATCAACTCTCATCGACGAAAGTAGGCTGCAGAAAAGTCATTTTCATAAATCCGATTTGATTTGAAATAGTCAGTAAGAGGATCGCGTTAGGCTTGAAAGATGTACGAAAAGTGGTGGGCTCAACAGGGCCAGATAATCCTCAAGCTACAGGCTGTAGACATCAGTCGGATTGAAGTGATCGCCGTGATGATTGATCCCTATTCCTAAATTATATTCTTGGGTAACAAACCAAATTTTCATCCTCGGATACTTTCATAATCCCGGGCCTTGGACACTAGAATAAAACACGGGCTGGAGATAGTGGTGGTAGATTCTGTAATGACCATATCAAAGATCTCGCTAAGATAATGGTAATGCGTAATTTCAAATAAGATAGCTCTAATTGGGACGTCCAGAATCTAGTTGAACAGAAACCTGTGAAATCATTTCTATTTAAATTTGTTTATTTATTTTTGTACTTCAGCAGTCTAGTTGGTCACAATACGAGGGGCATCTATAGATTCGTTGCGATCCCAGAAGAATCTATTCAACTTTGGCCTATTCACTCCCTATTCTTGTTTCTGCTGGAAGATATTAACTAGAAGCCAATACGGCTAATACCTTGTCACGTGAACATACATTTAGTCTGTCCCATCGTAGGTCTTTCTGTCTACTTCACTACCATAGCCTCGGCCTTCAACTACACACAGTTCGTGACCGGTTGTCTGGGTGAATAGTGAATAAATCCTTTATCTCAATTTACTTAATAAAGACCGACCATTCAGTTCTGTGAATTTGTTTTTTTTTTATTTTACGTGTCCGTCAACTTTCATGACTCAAGAGAAATATTGACCTATCACTCAATCCCAGAAAAAATGAATGTTGACAATCGTCATGCAATTCCTTGAATCGTTACCTAGACAGCATTAGGAAATTAAAATTTCATATTCATCTTGCAAAAATGAACGATATCATAAATCATTGTTATCAGATGCAAAAATATCACGTACTATCAAAATGAAAAACTCATTTGAGACTCTGTAACATGAGCATGATTGACTTCCCTCCGTCGTTGAGTGTATCTCGTCTGTCTATCTAAGCAGTTGTAGTTGGTATAATGTAATACGATGTGGCTCATCCAAAAAGTGTTCTCTCTGGATTCTTCTGGTACTTTATACGTAATGCTATGTTACACTAAAGAGAGATATCATCTCTCGTCCAAGATTGAGAACCTCATATTCAGCAGCTCCTCCGCTAATCAATATCATCAGCAAAGTTGATCACTGATGATGGCCATTGTGTCATCTATATACATCTGACCCAACTTCCCAGACACCGGTCAATGTCAACATTTTATAACACTGATAACGATTACAAGAATGCCATATTCACTGATAGGTCAGTTAACTTGCCAGATTTACGCTGGTTAGATGTTTCCCAAAGTATATGAACGATCCCCCAGTTTGGCTTCTTCCAAAGGTGTGATTCATCGTGCCTTATGACTTTGTCTCAGAAGAGGGACGAATTGGTTACCATAATATCCTAGCTGCGACTGATTGAACAGGCTCTCACTTAAGACTCCCGACACATTTAACTGTTCAAGATTATGTCAGACAATTAACACAGTCTGAATTTCGGATGTTCGTTAGTTAAATAGAAAGATGGTGATGGATTATTACAGGAGTACTTACTTCCGAAAGCAAAACTCATCAAGATCTGTAATGCAAAATCAAGGATACAGGATCTATGTATACAAATTTTATTCTTTCAGTCCCAACAGGGAATGCACACCCGAGTTTGAATTGATTTTTACAACTGCTTTGTCGAATAATGTAAGGATTGCGTGAAGTTCCGAGGGGACAGGAATTTCGACAAAAAGGTATATTGCAAATATGGATGAAATTGGTGTATTTACCTAGCAGATACTATACAAATGAGCCCTTTTCTAAACCTTAGTACTCCTTTTAGAGTCCAACTAGCTGCGGACAAATACAATTGACCTTTTGCATAAATTACTCCCAAAAGTAGCTGGGCTACTTCCAAAGTAGCAAGAACACAGGAAGTATCGTGCGGATAGTACAATTAAAGCTACCCTGCACGAATACTGATCGCTAATTGGCTGGAAGGCCTCTGCACCTACGGCAGCGCTTACTCGAAACGCAATCGATAGCGCGTGCGCAAGATTTTTTTGGTCAGACTTGGTAGCATTGTACGCCCCGCAATACATAGCATCAAAAAATAGTCTACTTATAATTATCCATAAAATTTGACGTTTACAGGTTGACAATAATTTAGGATAGGATATCTGGAAAGCAATTATTTTGATCGAAGGAAATGAAGTTCTGCAAAACATATCCCTTTAAGTTAGGTAGAAAGTGTTTACTCACTTTAAATGTTAGCAACGCTCGATAGCAATGAAAAATTGCCTTTAAGAGGAATTTGGAGGAAGCCGCAAATAATCAGAAATTTGCTATAGCATTTTAGAAGGATTGGAAACAGCTGGGCATCTGATTTTTGGTCTCTAGCTATTCCAGACTCAATGCCTTTTATACCTTCACTATCGCAAAAGGTTAGAGAGAGAAGGCACGACAGTAACGGGCAGAGTTTAGTGGGAGTGTATGTGTGTAGCGGATGTTCGGTTGGAATGGGTAGCATATATAGATGAATAGTTCAGTTATTGGTAATTGTGTGGAAATTTAAGCATACCAATGATCACTCAAAGGTCGGTTAAGTGGTTTATTTACTCCCACAAAAAGGAACACATGAGGACACAAGATGGCCTTGAAAGGTATAGGTCCCAAATATAGTAAGTGAAACAGAAGGAGAAAATATTAATTAGAGAAAAAATATTTCCAATTGGTTACTAAAAAGTCTATAAAATCTAATCATTGTCAGACCTCCGTCTTATGATTTTAATTTCAGTCTTGGTAGTGAATTGGAATCAGTGACTACTGCAGACCCTCATGGAGCAGAATAATTCATACCTAGCGATCTGAGTAAACATAGACGAATTTTGAGTTCGTGGGTTGGATGCTCTCCAATCAATACACAATTAACGGAATAACCAACCACGTTAGTCAAAATAGGGACACCGTCAGAAAATTCCTTATCTGGAAGGTTTCACGTTATTACTCCTGTTCTTTATCTGAGTCTTGGTTATTATAGCATTAGGTGGTAAAGATGTTAGTTCAGTAGACTGGAGGATATCAAAATGTGATGATTGCTTTTTTCAAGGAAGATGTAAAATATTAAATCATTTCAATAAACTGGTTACTAAAAACCATACTCAAATATTAAAAGCTGCTAATTGGTTCGAGAATCTATAATAGGCTGATGGTAATTTCACCATTTGTGGTGAACTAGGGGAGTGGAGTGTCGTAGTACTGCATATCTCTGCAGTCAGCGATCACGGCCTCAGTATTTATCTGGGAATAGCCTGCAAACAACTTTAACTGATCAAGTGGAAACAACGTGTCTTAACATCAACTGACCATTAGGGAGGCTTTAGAGTATCACCTTTCTGCCATGGCTAGGTGTTGGAAAACGCTTTTTCAACGAGTAACGTTAGCTAAAAACTTAGTTCTGCAGTCTGGTGAACAACATAGTGGAGCTTTTAAATTAATTCAGGGAGGATAAAATTAATTGGACGTAATTTCAATACTAAACAAACTGTTTGGAAATGACGGTAGTCCAGCTAATTGGATAAGATACACTCAGGTACAACCCATTGACTTGGATTAGTAGGGGGGTTCTAAAGTAAAATGGTTCTGATAACTGATAATATTTTAATATTCGATGACAAAATGTTGAATAATTATTTGAAAATGGCTTATAAAAATAAAAACCAAATTCCAGATGTGTTTATATTATGTACAACAAATATTTTCTTAACAATTGTTTACATTTGATATTTTTTCACAATTTCTCCTCCTGTTAGCTAAGAATATCCCAAACTTTGGCTTGAACACTTCTAATTTTGTTTTATCTACAGGAAACGTATTTCTGAAATAAAAGGGAAGATATCCCTGAGTGATTTCCACAAAAATTTGAAGCATTTTAGGGTACAAATTTTCCTCTTTTATCGAGTAAATTACTACCTCCCTTTCTCCCTTTCCGTTCTCAAAGGCATTTCAACTGATCGATCTGCAACTACGGATATAGGAATGACTCGATCACTCAATCTTCAAAATCTAGCTCGAAATTACTCTTTTCGTCATTATCGAATCGTAACAGGTTTGGGAAATACATCATTGGTAATTTTTACTCATTCATCGGTCGAGCAGAACGCTCCTAAGTATATAATAATGAAGAATTTTGAAACAGAGGCACCAATAAGCGATCTGGTATGGTTATTAAGAAGTACATTCGTTCGGCAGTATACATGGGAGGAAGAATGCTTATCAGAGAATAGACAACTTATTAAAGACAGCTGCAAAGGTATGATCTCGATCAAATCGATGCTGTGTCCAAGCGAAAAATTTCCTAATCTAACCAGGATCAAAAGTTTTTACGGTAATAATCACATGTTTAATTCCACATAAACACCTTGATTAACATGGCACTTAGCGGACACCCGATCAGCCGATTCGCCTTAGTAGCAAAGCAGCCATACAGTCAGATTCTTCAATTACCGCTTAACAGAAATTATCCAGTAACTATGGCCATCTCACATTCATATAGAAAACGAGAATAAAAAATTCTGCCAGGCAGCTTCATGACTTCGAAAAATGCTGGAATTTGTTCTATGAAGGCATTTTGACAAATTGAAGTAACTGGAAGGTTTGTTTATTTGTTGTGGACATTACAGATGAAAATTCCATGTTATTTTTGTAAAACACTTTCGATTTCTGGTGAAAATAATTAATTAAAGGAAGATTCAGCTTCGTACTTAAATGAAAATATTGTTTGAACCGGGATGCCTCATAATTCATACATCTATTTCCAACCATGATGACAAATTGACTTTAAAAGTGAAAGGTCCAAATTCATAACATAAACCAGTCACCCCTAATCAGTACCGTTTATGTACTAATTACTGTGATAAAGTTATAAACAGTCTGCTTGATGTTCAACTTGATGCGCGTTCAGTATTTGGGATTGAAATTCGCTCTCTCCTTCATATTTTCAATCAAATTTGAAGTGTGTTGAATGAACAATTTGTGAGTAGGTCACCCCACAAATTGCTCTCCACCTTTTAACACTTCTTATTTTTGAGCTTTGTTTTAAAACGACTGGACATTGAAACTGTAGAGGAGAAAGATACCCAACACATTTTAGAAAATCCTATACCTTGGCAGATAATTGCGGAAAGATTTCGACAAATTGAAGTAGTTAAAAATCTTTTTGTTGGAATTTATTTTTCTTATTGTTATAATATTATGCTGTGGTAGGGAAGTAACTCCACACGGATAATAGCAAACAGTCTATTAAGGCGTGAGGAAAAAGGTCGTTTGGTAGAAATCCAAATGAAAGCCGGAGTATCATAAGAGTCCCAATGCACTTGATTTGCGGTTCGAGTTGCTCACAACTTATTTAATGGGAAGTTCGAAAATTCAGATTCCATGTCGGAGTCTGATTGTGGGAAGCAGTTAGATCATTCATAAAGGGTCATAGAGGTGGGAGGACTAGAAGTTGACAATAAAGTCAAAATATTATCAATGAAGTGGTTATTCTTTTTATTCGGTTTGTGCACTTAATTTTTTATCCATATTCTTCCACATTTCAAACTTCATGATTCATCTCGCGGATTTATATCCTCGACGTCCATTTTGTACGAATCAGTTAGTCCATTTAAGTGGGGTATTCGTACATCTTGCGACTTTTTCTCTTCTTTTCATCTGAGTTTTGTTAAATTATTATTCGAAAATTCTATGATATCTGAAAAATGATTTACTACGGGCTCTACTTTTACCCTACATCCAACGAGAGGGCTTAATTTTTCTCCATGATTCAAGCTAAAACGGGTCTGGCAGTATATTAGTACCTTTGCATGAGGTCACCGCGTCTGCACTGGTAATCATTAGATGTCAAAATTAGGATGACGGTCTGACCTGATAGTAACCTTGGTGCAGCCCAATTCGTTCTAGTAAATAAGATTTCATCAACAGTTAATCATTCAACAGTCTGATAACGAAATTATAACTACAAAAATTTGTCAGACCAATGATCCTATAAACAGCCGTTATAAATATTACCAATGGTGTTCGGCAAAAGAGACACTGAACACAACCCAACTGAAGCTCAACCAGTCCTAATTTCCTGGGAAAAGGGATAAATTCAGTGGGAACAGAGTAGTATCGCGTGATGGATTAGGTAATCTTTTGCAGGAAATGGGCGGTAACTGTCAAATAGCACATAGATCATATTATGAATCTAAAGTGCACTAAATGCTAATGAAAATTTAAAATGTAATTATCAATGTGATGAGTGATATTTTTTCAAGTACTCTAGATGGCTCTCTGATTGGGATATTTCATGCTGCTTTCTGTCCATATTTATTCCCCAAAGCTAAATATTTACGTGTCTCTTAATTAAATGGTAAATAGAGATTTGAATGGTGGTAATTCAATGGACTCTGGCCGATTAGTAGAAAAGGGTTACTATTAAAGATTTTTAGGATGCGCAATAACCAAATGTAGAATATCTTGAAGGATGACTCATCATGTTTCTCCAGAATTACTCATTATTCGCAGTCCCTATGAAAATGCTTCGGTTTTTCGTCCACGAAACCTCGATGATGTCTTTATGGCCCTCTGACCCCTATCTGCCACGTCTAAACGCGTTTATGGTTTCCCCCTTTCTATAACCGTTCAATTTCATTAAAAGTACACCTGCACTCATTTTCTCCTGCGCGTCCTTGCCCGAGTGACTCATAGACTACCTTTGTATTTACATTACATGTACAGGCACACGCTTGTTATATGCCGACTCCCACGCTTGCCTTCATTCTCCTCTCTTCCACATGTCTTACTTGCCCGAATTCCCTTCGTGGTTTATTCAATACGCGTTGGGCTACTCAATTGTTTACGTTCAGCTTTTGACACAGTTGTTGCTGTTGCTACCATCTATAGTCTCAACTTCTACTATCCAGATCGGTTCGTTGTATTGTTCTAACCACAGCAACAATCTCAAAGTCGTGATTATAATTTCAGCCTTCACATCGTTTCTTAATGCCGGTTTTTTTAGTGTATCAAACAGTACATTTTATTCGACTAGAAAGGTGATAAAGATACTCAGAAGATCAGAACACTAGTACGGGAGCTGTTGATGTGCTTTAGATTGCTACCTTGTTCTGTTCGGAACCAAAAGAGAATTACATACAAAAAGCAGGGAGTAGGCCTGAAGATATCAAAATTTCGTCTTTTAAATTGTATTCCAACTGTGGAAGTATCACGTCAGAAAGAAACCCATTTAAGTTCCTTTAAGGAAATTTAGATCAATTCGCGGAAATATAGGCTTGAGTCAAAGAGAAATGGCTTTCCGTATAGTTCATTACTGAAATAAAAGATCCAAAGTATTCATTTGATCGTTCAGATAGTTTAAGAATCGAACACGAAACACTTATTAAATGAAGGCTTACATCTGCCAATCTTTGGAATGCAAGAATCAAACATTAGAATTATCTAACTGGCATTCATGCTGAACCAACTACATTCTTAAATGCATGATTAAGTCCATTATCCTTTCAAGGGATTAATAAATTGCATTGGACCATATTAGAGCTAGAAATATTTCAAGGATGAAACTGCTTCAAATTTTGTTGAAACCATTCTAATAGTGGAGAGCACGTAGATAAGACAAGCAAAGATATCTTATAAAAGTGAAGCTCACTAATTGACAAAGGACATTCGATTCTATCTTGATATGTATTTTACTGGTTTCAAAACCAACAAGTGATCTACCCAATTACCCCAAAGTCAATGAAAACAAACCCCTCCCTAGTCTTAATCCCGTCCACTTTCACGAATTCCGCTCAATTTTTAAAATTATTTAGCACACAAGAGGGTTTATTAATTTTTATTCTTAAGCTGAATTTCTACCTTGGACGATTTTATTTTAATTCACTTCAGAATGCCGTATAATTGCCAACCAAAATGAAGACTTCCACTTAGTGCATACCAAACTATTGCGGTTTATACTTTTGAAGCCCACCAGTCAAAGCTAAAGAAAGCTCATCGTAATAAACCAATAGCAATATCCGCTCTTTACAATTTACATATAAGGCAGGAAAAACTGTTAAGCATATTTTTTCTGCAGGGTGTGAGCGAGATAACCTCACAGTTGCATACACGCCTACTTATAAAATCTCAGTAGAATGTGATAAACCGTATGAATAAATGAGGCGGTTAATACAATGATGAGGGAAGAAGAAAATGAAAGACGGTGGCACATAAAGGGAGGAAGAGGCACAGATACACACAGATCAGGCAATTTAAGACATATCCATAAGACCTGGGAGATTCCAAAAGTCCTCCCCAGGAGGAATAAAAAATTGAGGACCCGGAGGGAGTTTGAGGTCATTTTTATGGGAATTGAAGTCAGTGTTGTTATTAGTACTATTATCGGAATTAGAATTGTTGGAATCGAGACCTATTGAAGCTATTAAGTCCTCTTCATCATTGTCAGTGAAGGGAAATTTACTGAGGAAGTTCTGCACGTCTAAGAGATCTGGAATTTCTTCCTTATCATCCTCGTCAGTAGATAATGGGATTTCAGGTGAAAGCTAAAAAAATCAAGACGGGTTCGTTAATGAATACTCGAAGATAAATGTTGCATACAATTAAAGTAAAATATCTTGAATTCAATGAAGTACAGTCTTGAAGGGACGAAGCTAGAACTCACCTCCATGGACATGAAATCATCCTGATGATTGTGATGGTAATTCTGATGTCCATTCTCCACCGTGGCTGCAGGAATTGAGCAAGCAGAGCTTTCAGCCGTGAGCACAGGCGCAGAACTGCCTGAACTCCCACCTACAGACGAGGGCATAAAGACTCTGGCATTCCCACCAGAATAATCATTTCCATTCATAGTACCAATGGTTACATGAACTGGATTTCCCACTGAAGTGCAGTTCCCATTGGTGATCTCATCAAAGGCATTTGCGGGGCTGAGGATCATAGCTGTCGCTGTAGAGCCAGGAACAGCTGGTCCTGTCGTAGTATTCCCCAGATGAAGATTAGCAGGCATTGAGGAAGTGGTGTGAATGAGAGGAGAACCGACCATAGAGGTTGTTGTCATCATTGTGGCGACAGGCATTGTGGGAGCGATGGTCTGGAGATCAGCAGAACAGAAATGCCAAGAGTCGGCGGTGACATTTGAGGGCAATTCAAGCAAGCTGCCATTGCTGTTAGAATAGAGACAAATTTGTGGGTTACTCAAAAGCAATTCCGATAGCAATATTCCTGAGAATCTATGCCTCGTTTTCAATTGCAACTACGAGTGGATTGGTTAATCGGTTCTGGAATTTGAAATCAAAACTGAAATTAGGTACAACAACTCTATCCATGTTGTGAACTTTAATGAACTCTGTTACGTTAAATCACATCATCATACTATCTTGACCATTAGAAGAAAAAAACCTCACTGGATTTTACCGACTCTATCAATAAGGAAGGGAGTGACGACCCCAAAATTGGTTGAGTGACGCTTTCTTCTGTAATCAGATAACTTCTAACGAAAGCGTGAATGAATTCAAACCTTAAAAGCTAGGCTCCAGCCAAATATTATTAAAAGTGTCAAGAAATGAAGTTATTAAAGACACAGAGTATAATTTTAGGTTTTAAGACTGAGGGCTCTCAAATTACTTTTCTCATTTTCTCAGTAAATATTATATTGAAAACTATGTACTGCCTGTGTAAATCTTTCTTTCAAGTTTCCTAAGGGGTTAAGATTAGATCATGAAACAGCGTTACACTTTTAAACGAAATGCGATCAGTCAGCAATATAATTTTATAACAAATTCTGTCCATAGTAACTCCATTCCTTAATTCCATTTTGATTACACTAACTCATCAAAGATATTTCCTGCGCATTCTTCACGAATATAATTGTTAATCAGGACTATTCCATTAAAACAGTAAGTTAAAGACAATAATTATTAATCAACCTTATAAAAACCAAGCTAGTCAAATTTAATTAATGTTAATTATGTCAATTAAAGTCACCTGATTATTTCATTTCATTGAAAGTTGCAATCAATTAGTTACAATAATCCATCTAAATAGCCTACTGAAATCTATTTAAGCGACTATTCAAAACTCACATTTTCTGTTGAATGGGTTGATAAATCTGTTGAATTTGTTGAGTTTGTTGTTCCAATTGCATCTGTTGTTGATAAAATACACTCTCTGAGTGCGCAGGCAGGATAGTACTGTTCCTCCAACAGGGATTCGAATTAGTGCCGTTAGTAGCTGTACCATTCACTGTGCCGTTAGTTGGATGAGGAGTCTGTCGAGGTCTTCTGAGATGAGTTGCTCCAAATCGTTGATAGTTTCCTCCCAGTCGAGAAAGGTAGGATTGGAGTAGACTTCTTTCCAATTCAGAGCCTCCTTTAGAACTGTTGCCATTGTAGCTACTCTCCTGCTTCACCTGGTCACCACACGCTGCTGCTGATGGATCACCATGACTACAAGGTACAAAAGTGCATGTTTGGTTGAAGAGAGTAGTGTTAGTTTAACAATAAGATCACATGATCGATTCAAGTTTATGTGTGATTGGTTTCGTGAGTTAGAGAGAGTTTGTGTAAATAGTCATCCCATAATTCTACAATTGTCATAAATCCTACTAGAGAACCTGAAGTATACACATATATACATATATTCAAACATATTATACTCTAATTAAAATTCATTTTTCGAACTATATTGGTCATTACTGACTGTTAACCAAGGTGACTGAGTATACGGTTTAGACAGCCACTGTGGTTGGTTCTCAGCCATTTACTGCCACTCTCAGTTACTATACATAGATGAAATGGCCGGACTTCCGTTGTGTAAAATAGAACATTTTTATCCAGCCGTGTTTATAAGAAGAATAAATTTCTTCATATAGAACTGGACACCTGGTAAAGGTCTGGCTCTCTACTTAGCCAACTATGGTATCACATATCCAGGTGTGAGCGCAGAAATTCAATAACCGATGATCCACCGCAGGAGGGAAAAATCTTGTAGGTTCAGTTTGAGTGCACCGAGAATATTCAAAACGGTTTCCTAACACTTACCTGGCTACTTTAGCTCATGACTGAATGAAAGTGATTTGACTATTGAATGTTGAGAAACAAGCTAATGGGACAAAGATAGTGTTGAGTGAAATGGAATATTTTTATCAAAAAAAGGAAATCAGAGTAACAATTTTCCATATTTATTAATTTTGTTATTAATTATTTACAATGTTACATAATTGTTAAAATACACGGAAATTGTGGATCATTGTGGAGCATAACTAGGAGGAAATAGGGAAAGTTTGTCAAATCTCGTGTCATTATTCAATTTGGAGAATTTTAGCTATTTTGGGAGGCTTATAAGGCTAATAACAACTCCTCATCTCCAATCACTTCCAACATCATCTTCCCTCTTTTTAACTCCAGAGGTTGGACGGGTTGCTAAAACCAAGGCGTTCTCACTGGTTTAACAAAACCGCTGGAACTTCGAAACACTTAAGGTCACCCAACCAAACAGTATCTTTAAACTAAACGATAAAAGGATGAACAGACACAAAAAGGATTTTCGAATTTAAGATAATTCATGCGCCAAAAAAATGGAAGCCAACAAGAGAGCGTGATATTTGTAAATTTAATTAGAAGAAAATAATAACTGACAGTTTTGAAAAAAATACTGCCCCCAACAGTATTGAGTTTGAAAGGTGCACAGCGTACCGAGAGTAAAAGCACGGCCCCAATCACGCTTAAATGAAATGCAGCAAATTGAAATCAAACACTTCACAAAAGCCTAGTAATAAATGACACCAAGAGAATATTATTTATGTTTCACAGCCTTTAGCCATTAATAAATTATTCTAATATTCTCTGCCCAATTCCCTACCTTCAACTTCTATTGAATGTGATTAGTCTAGATGAAAAAGGACAAAGTCTAGGTAAGAAAGCGCATTGTAAAGTTCTTTTTGAGTTAGAGAGTGGCGTCATTGAGTCTCGATGCCGAGAAACTCAAATTCTGCTAGCTTCTTCACTAGTTAAACTTTACCAGTTCAGTTGACCGTTCAGCTCGCTGGGTGTGCACCGATGGGAATTTAACCCGTGACGAGCACTGTGCCACGAGCGCACAAATGTAGTGTTCGATAAAAGGACTAAAATCCAGTTTACGCAACGTCCCAATTTCTCTAGGATTCGCAGTTAACATTATGCCGCTAATCAATCGAATGACCACTGAGCGTCTTCAAAAATGCCGAACTTGAAAGTAATTTTGCAAGGATGAAGCTTACAATTGCGAATATGATTTTAAAATAAATCGCGAACCCGCATGCAACATACATGCAAGCGGTGTAAGATTCCGCGACCTATCAAATTAATTAATTGATTCCCTGATTATCTTGTAGCTATCTTTCGGTAGACCATAGAGGATCTTTTGACACAATCAGTCCACCCATTTGGATGTGCACCGATGGGAGTTAAACTAACGCAGACGTTCAAAACGTTTTCAAAATGAATTTCTCATTAGAAATTCCTTTTCTGCGCTAGGTTGGTTGGCGCCAACCCATTTTGAAGTTCCCTCCTCTTTTTTTTGAAAAGAAAAAGTTGAATAGAGTGGTTAATAAAGGCCGTGTTTGTGAATGACAAAGAAAAATCAGTAGAGAAGTTTTATCTTTTTAAAATAAGGGACTTCAGAAGTTTTATTGCAGTCTGGTGGTCCAAATTACAACGTCCATTTTCATAACTGTATGCAGACTGTTAAAAGCTGGAATATTTACAGCTTCCAGGGAGGATATTGTATTCAAGATGACTTAACACCTGAAGGCGATAACGATAAACACAATTCCTGCTGACTAACCAAGCAGCTGGCGTCATACGGAAAACAAATAAATACACGGACACACAAACATTCGTTAACAACAGAAGGACTTGCGGAAAAGCCCATAAGTGTTGTTTACGGACCCATATTGTGCACATATGAATCACAGAACGTCCTTCATGACGAGCATTGGCAGTAAATAATGGCAGTTTACTATTAGGCCAAGCCCGATATACTATAAAGTGAAAGATAGGTGGTTAGAATAAGGTGGGAGCTTCGAACGGGTTTCAAAGCCGGAACAGTTAAGCATCCCATCTAATATGCGCCATGCTCGTAATGAGGAATTAAAGGTCACGGATTCAATGCCCATCGATGTGAAATGACCGTCGCAATGGTTCAGGCAGAATTTGAGTTTCTCATCAGTGAAGCTCCATGACGCTACTCTTCTATAAAAGATGGCAAACGCCTTCCTGAATGCGAATCGATGAGTATCGATCCCATGACTCCTGATTTGGGAGATCACGCTGACCGGCTAATATGATATTTACCACCACGTTACTACTAAAATAGCATTTGAGTAAAGTTGAGAACTTATCAAGCCCTAACTAACGGCGCGTGAACCTATAAATATATGCGTTTTACATTGTACTATAGTATGCCGGTGGCGCAGTGGTCAGCGTGCACGACCGCAGGGCCTGAGGTCGCGAGATCGATGTCCATCGGCGCACATACACGAGTGTGGACGGCCAATCACCACGTTTAATTTTGAGCAACAAGAGAGTACAGTTTAACTTTTTTATATAAAACGCAATCTCTATCCAAATTGAATGTTGTGAACACTTCTTATGGGCTTGAGAAATTAATTATTGATATGTCTAACGCCACGCACAAACATTCATTGTGAAAACAAGATTGTAACGTGTTGGAAGCCACGCAAAAAATCCAGAAGACCCCGGAGAGGAAATATCCGAGTTCACATGGTTTTGTACTGAGGCTGTTACAACTGGTTAGATAGACAAAATAAACAAGTTTGATGGCAGGAGGACGTCAATCATACCAAGTCGTTGTGTCTCAAAAGGAGTACATCATGTGATTCGAAACTGATATCACAAAGATGACCGCGACAAAAAATTGATCCGAAGTTTTTGATTAACCAGCATATTCTGCAAACTTATAGCTGGTCTCTATCCCGTCAGAACAAAAAAGAACACCAAGCTAATATAATGAACACGATAAATCAAATAAACAGACTTTAATATCCAAAGCACCGGATCCTGAAATCTACACAATACTCAGATAAACTAAAGAATCTTTTTACCAACTTGAGCCGTTTGGAATCATTAAATAAATAGTTATCAATCAGTCGATATTGACAGAGGAAAAAGTGTAGATTCATTTTGCACTTATCGACAATGAAAAAGTCAGTTAAAAATGTAAATTATTATGCAATAGGCCAATAAGTGAACAGCAACCTAGATTCTCATTTAATTTGGCCGTGACGTTCAGGTCACACGCCATTAAATAAAACGGCAGCGTAGAAAAGTACTTTTATTCACGTTGAACTCTCTCAAAGAGATGTTTCACATAGAGCCATAATGATCTAAAAGATACTGACAACAGGATTCAAGCCGGCGAAATCTGAACGGAAGGAGCAGTAATACACAGAAACTAACCCATTATTTGAATTCGAGCGCGTTTCGATTTTCCATGGGCAAGCACGATAACATTAAATTTGCACGGTGGTCTTCAATCTAACAACAAAATGCAGAAGAAATATTAAAAAAGCGAAAAAAGATCGCTGAAATGTTGAACAAGTGTACACAGCTTCAAAATGCCACTTTCAATTCAAATGCTTTTTGTCAGAATGCATTCACTATAAACAAAATGAAATGCAATGCCAGTAAAGTGGCACAATCAGACTTCTTCAATGCCCCTTAAACTCAAAAAATTTAAAGACAAAATGAATAAATTAAATCGACTGAAACACTGAAACAATAGGATTAAATAAATAAATGAACGCGTTATGTTGTTTACCGTGAATAGGCACAAATTAAATCAAATATACCTGCTATTTTTCAGTCTAACAAAGACGAAAAGGAAATATTAAATAGAAAACTACTGTCGAAATACGTAGATAAGAACATGGGTTTTCCGGTTCAATTATCTGTTACTACCTATTTGAACGTTGTGAGAAGTAAACGGCAGTAAAACGTCAGTAACATAGCGCCCCTTCAATTTAGAATCTTCATTAGGCGTAATTGGTGGGATTAAAGAATTGCTAACTTCATTTCAAAATACGAACTTTTATTTACCGGTTCATTGGAAAAGCAACCACCTTTTGAGTAGCAGTGATTGGTGACACAAAGGCTTTTCAAATTACGTAATTACGGAAGCAAACTATCTCAGCAAGCCAAGTGAACGTGCAAACGCCAAAGCCATCCTATTGGCCCAGATCTAGCCAATAGACCACGCCAACTTTTTTCCCCAACCACCCAGTTGCCCAATAGTCACACGAGATAACCAATCCGTATGTGACATTGGATACGTTCCCGTTCAATATCGTTTTTTTTTCTTATTCTGAAGATACTAAATTAAGATGAGGAAAAGATTAAAGACTTTCAGTTATTCGTCGATTAGTACCTTCACCTTGAGTGAACTCCAGCGAGCTCTGCTCTGTTTAAAATAATTTTTTTAGTTCCAAAAAACATCGATGACTGTAAGAAAATACCAACTAATCAAAGCGGTGTGACCAAATGTGCAATTGCTTTAACTGGTCAACAAACTCTGAATGTCACGGATATTGACTCAACCCGATACCCAATTATCAAATCATGAAAATTGAGCTTCAGCAAAGTAGGATAAATTTCCCCTCTCCTCTATTTTGTGTACGTAAGTGATCACCGTGCATATCTGCCATGTAAGAGATCAAGATTTGATTCCCAATCGGTTAAGTCTGGCTAATATAAAAGGTGGCAGAACTAGAGTACCACATCAGAGAGACTCCATAATGCCACATTCTATCCAAGATGAGGAGTTGGAAACGCTTTCCTACCTCAATGGACTTGGAAATTATTATCACAATGTGAATTCTACCCGTTAAAAGAAAGTAGATACTTCTAGAATTCAAATAAAGTAAGATTCGTGATATCTTGACTTCATTATACACTGCAACTTGACTCCCCGTTGCATCCCTTAATCAACTGTCTTCCTACTGATCTTGTTCAAATGCTGTTCTATCATTAAATGTTGCCTTTTCTCCATTATAATGCGTATTAATGATATCAATGGCATTAACGAGGATTCTCAGAATGCGGTCAAAATGAGTCTTTAAGTAGTTAATTTTGGTAACACGCCTCGTCTGAATCATTCATAACATTGGACACACCAGGCGTTTACGATTTTGGTTATGGATCTTATTCATCACTCCGGATTGGTGACGTTGATGATGAATGTACATAGATTTAACCAAACACACACCCCTTGAACGTGACCTACTTTTAATGGCATGACGCCAATGTGCGTTCCTGGATTTTGTGTTTATAAATGGCTTCAGATACTAATCAGGCAGTGATTAGTCAAAGCAAAGACAGTAGAATAATCAGATGAGTTATTTACTGAATATACAACCTGCATGAACCACTCCATACGGATATTTCACTTAGTAGGTGATGAGTTACTGCAAAAGAAACTTGAACTTCTGTAAAACCTGAGGGCATTTTACATTGAAAAATGACTCTATGTGTTTGCAAAAACTATTTATTCAGCCACAATCGTGATGAAAATACGTTGATTTTTCACTTTTATGGCCCTGTGACTCAAATCCTTATCTATTACGTCTAGATGAATTTATCTGTTCTCCTTTTTCCCATAACTACCCCGTTCCGCTTAAAAGTACATCTGCATTCGTACCTCACGCTCGTTCTTGTCCAAATGACTCATAATTAGTCTTTATTTCCGCTCAAAGACATACACACACACACACACGCACCTGTCATTTACCTGCTCGTACGCTTCTCTCTTACTCTCGCCCGAATCCTCATCGTGGTTTGTTCAATATACTTTAGCCTAAACAACACTTTGTGTTCTTCGTGATTGTGGAACTTTTATCATTGTTAACTGTAACAAATTAGTTCCTACGGCTTGGTGACGCTGTACGACAATAAGCTGCTACACACAATTAGGATAGCGATTAAAATAACCAAGTCACTCAAGTGAGGGTTTTATAAAAAGGTAAGCTATCTGCGTACACGTGTGCATTCGTTCAAGGCCATACTAATGCCTTATTGACCTACACCTTTTTGCCACTTATACTGCACTAATACGAGTGGAATAACACTTACTCTTCTTGATGTTATATCGTATCATCAATTTCAATCTTTTTGTGTTCTACATAATTCCGAAGATGCAACGCTTAATACCTGACGGATCATTCAGATGCGTAAAAAGAGTCAGATTTTACTACTTGTAAGTAATTTAAGTATGCAGAACTCACTGTTGAATGAATGGGTCCGCCCGATCGAGGTAGTCCAACCGATCGCAAATGAGGAGACGAGCAAGAGAACAGAGCCGATTGTGTTGGTTACTCAGATCGCGTAGCTGTTGATAAGCAGGCGAATTGACTTCGCTCTCATTGGCTGTTGCTACGCAAAAGGCACCCGGAAAACCATCACTGGATACAATGTTCAAACCATAATGGGAGGCCTCCTGTGGAGGAAAAAAAACAACGCACATATTTCTAAAAAAGGCGAATAAATATTTTAAAAAATGGCAAAGAAAATAAAATACGGTTATTACTTTCATACAAAACTGAATAATGCATCATTGACGGTCCTTTTCAATCAATCACCTATTTGTCTTGTCAAAACACTAGATCTAGCATTTTTATTCTATCTACTACACAACCTCCCTATAACTTAAAAATTTTATCAGCTTATTAGCTACGTAATGGGCGTCTCCTCTGATTCGGTTTCTATTTTGTTTCACAGCATAGGTAATTGAAACGTGGCAACCATAACCCTATTTCCCATTTCCCTATGACGAAAAGTGGAAATGATTTTTAGCATCATTCGCAAGCAACATTAATAAATTAGTGAATACCAATAAATCCTGTGAGATACCTCAAATAGGGACCGGTGTTAACCAAAAAATGTATAATTAAAGAAGTATACTCATGTGATTCAATGTATTTTTTTACATTTAATAAAAAAGTACTGATGAAATATTCAGATCATAAGTGCACCTAATGTTATTTCTCCAGGGGCACCATCTAGGAAACACTCAAGCTATTGTGTATAATGTAATAGAATTTATTAAATTATTGCTAAAAGCCTATTCAGTGATTAACGGCTCATTTACCTCTTTTTTGAAGAAGAACGTTGCAATTATTGATAAGCGCAAAAATTAGTATAGGGAAATTTCCAGCTTCTAGAGCAAATTTCCTCAGGATTTGAACTCATCAGACACGATTTGTCTGACCACTAACCACTTTCAGACACCTGTGATAGATGGGCAGGAGAGCCAGACAAGCAATTACGGGTTGGACATTTCAGCAATATATACGCGATTTGATAACCCAATTTTACAAGCTTCAACTTAAAAAAAACCACTGTCTAAAAGTAAATGAACGATGGGGACAAACAGACCCTTGAAACACAACCTTACACCTATGAGGGCATACATAGTTTAACGATAACGAGATGAAACTTTAGCCATCCCACATTTTGTGGCTTGCAGTGGGAATTTCTAGTAAAATGTTCCAATAAATAAGCGGTAGAAGAATGCACGACTTGGCCAAACATGCTCCCAAGGCGATATCGACCATTCAAACTCCTAAATCAATTCACCAATAGTAAAAAGTGTCTCCTCAGGTATTTTCCTTGATTTAATAAATTGAGTTATGAACTTGGGAGCCTTTCTTCCACCTCTGGAATGGCGTTTCTGATATACTTATGGGAGCGAAATGTAAAAACATATATGCATACAACGAACGCGTGCTTTAACGGGAACAGAATTGAAATTTCTAGATACAACACGCATGTAGCATGTACCCTTCTTTCTCTATGCTGGAGAACTAAGAGCAGAGCAAAAATATACAACACAAAATTTAAAGAAAGTATCCTAGTGCCTAGGGGGAGCTTCGAGATGGGATTACTTTTACGATTACAAGCCAATATGCTAGTTAGGAAGTAGGAAAACACAAGTTCCCGTTGTTATAGCGAACTCGAACTATGTACGGCATAATTCAAGAGTTTGTCAATATTTCACAATTAACTGACTGAAAACAACAATAAAATATTTGCATTCAGCTGATAAAACTCCCGACTTCTTCATGACCAAAACGCAGGGAGAGGGGGGGGAAGAGAAAGATTCAGTAAATTGAACTGACAGTGCCCCTGATGACAAACCATATTAATGAGTCAGCGAATTGTCCGAAGACAATGTGAAAACGGTTCCCAATTCACCAACAAAATGCAAAATTCAACAGACATTTTAAAAAATCCCTGCTTTTTCGACCCATTGGAATTTCAGCTAAATTTTGTATTTGGCTGCACTCAATTTAAAATAAGAAATTGTTATTTGAGAATCAAAAGTACAAAGCGAAAAAATTAATACGAACCTCAGTGATTTCCTGCTGCAGCCTCCGTAGATCCAGCCAAACGGTTTCAATCTGCTCCAAGGAAGGAACTCCCTGTTTGGTCGGTTCTGTGTTCAATGGTGTTGTTAATTTTGTGGCCGGGGATGGAGCCAGACTCAAAATCTGGTGTTGAGTTTGCTGCTGATTACCTTGGGGAGTTTGGCTACCACCGTTCAAGGCCACTAGAGTACCACTACCGTCATCTAAAAAGATAGAAAGTAGTTTTAAAAAGCAGGATATTAACATGGCGATGAAGTTTAATTCATAACTTTAACAGTATTGCAGTGATCACCTAGATTTTAAGAGTGGCTACACAACGGACATAGAACAGCAGACGTCAACATGGGCAGAACACGTGTATATTTCTTAATTTTTAGTCAATGCAGCTGCCCAGTAACCTACGCAGTGACCTGAATTATTTCTCAGCATTAAGAAAACATACGATAAACCTTCGATGTGGTGATTTAATGACCACATACCGACTCCTAATCAGAGATCAACTATGATATCCTTCTTGACTCTAAAACAGTAACCAAAATAGCATTCTTTAATAAGCGATTGATTACATTTGTATAGAGTTCACATGAATCATCGAATACAGAGAAGCATTTAAAAGTGCTGGATCAAAATGAACTTATTGTATAACACACAGAAAATCTTTCTCTTCGATCCTAATCCAACTTTAGTAAAATTTTTCGTCGAGACGGAAATATCATTTTAATGAGAAAAGAATGTTTTCTATTGAGAAAATAACATTCTTCCTACATCTACCAAAAACATTATGCCTTATATCATTAGCCCGTTTGCACATCTCAAGGTCTTAATTAAAACTGATTTTTGGACGTTCTGACCTTCATCTATTTGGAAAAATTGGAATATCGGGCTTGTAGGTCGCAAAAAGTGGCGACACAAAGTCAAACAAGTCAGAATTAGAATTATATATTCAGAAAATAACCTTGAATATTTAAGAATTCTGACTCATCCTAATGAAAAACCAGACACAAGATGAATTAATTTTGAAGAAGCAGAGAGAAATTCTTATGTTAGAAATATTCTCCAAAAATCACGAACATGGATATTAACTATCTCCAGTCATCTGCAGATAACAAATCAGCAAGTTTTACTATGAACCTGAAGCAGATTGAACTTCTATTAACTGATTTGGAAAATACCTTCCGAAATAACTGAAGAGAAAGTTAGTCTATCGTTACAGAAGTTAGGGACTGCTGAACGTGAAAGATTCATGAGCTAGTCAACGATGACACATTAACTTGACCCGGCAAGAATTCAGTTATTATAAGGGATAACACGTTATCATTCACATTAATGTGAAGGTGTATTCACAGAAAACTTCAAAATTTACAAAAGATGTAAAAATAGCGTTTTTTTAAAAAATTTATTTCTCCTAGCCTTTCTAACTGCTGCATGAATGATTTGACATTCCTATCCCCTCAGAATTAGTCTAATTAGCCAATGGGATTCAAAAAGGATTTACTCAGTTGTGGACATTGGTGGCGAGGTGACCGTGAACGTTCTGAGACGAGAGGTTGTGATATCGCCGTCCATCCCGCTACACTCAGTGATGAGAATGGCTAACTACTACGGTAGAATGCGAGTTCCTCATAAGAGCGGGTCCGGGATATTCTCCCACTATCCAAGTTAATGAGTAGATATCCATAATCGGCTGGGGAATTTCTATCGACAGCTATTCAACGTCACTAGATTTGATAGGACACAACAAAACATGGAGTGATTAACTTGAAGCTGACTCATCGAAGTTAAGGAGAGTTTGACAGGCGCAGAGACAGTTCAGAAGGCAGCAATCAAATTGATGGAATTTAAAGAAAAAAAAACAAATGAAAAGTAGAAATCGAAAAGGAACGAATTGATGCATGTTGACTATTTTGCGCAGTCAACAACCTACGAAAAACTGCACAGGATCGACCTCACCACAAATACACATTCAAATAAACACATGCACAAGTGATCAAAGTTCATTCTCAATCACCCTCTAACAAGTTAGAGTCTGTGCAAGCAGCCACCTGTTGATAGTGATTAGGGGAGTCATGCAACTTACGCGCACACACACCCAACCCTTCTGGTAGTCTACAAATATGACTATTAACTGTGCTATGCCTTTCATTTAAATTCACCAACCCTAAAGTTATAAGTCATGAACACAGTGTAAAGATATTTAACCTGAGCTAATAACATAGACTGTCCCCTTGATCTAGTTAGATGACACGATTACTCAGAACAGAGTAAAGGCTTGAAAGTCAAACAACAGTTTTCTGTTAAAAAGAAAATAAATTTACTTATATTGATATGGATGTGTGGAGAATGGATGGCTAACTGATTAGCAGAAGTGATGAGATTACCTTCTCAGATCAAACAACCGGCATTTTAGTGTACACGAGGGATGAAGCCTAAGAACTTCGCTCAAGAGTGCCGGAAATATTTGAATCCCCTTCATAATAGAACAAAGTTAAAGTTAAATGAGTGTCCATTTCTCATTAGAGTCACAATTAGCGTAGCAACTAATTCAACGAAAGTGACTGGAGTGAGTAAAATAATTGAAATTAGAACCTAACTAGATAGGGAAAGAAAAAGATTATTAAACCAATTGACAAGGAACTTATAAAAACGATTAATAGGTGGCATTGTCGATCTATTTAGCAAGAAAACAAAAGAAACATATATTTGGCCTTTGCAGAAAGTCTAGACAGGATGACACGTACACATGAGTACGTGGCGAAGTAGAAAGAAGAGGGGGTGGAAACAGGGATTACAAGTTAGGCTATCAAAAAATCCTACTTCATCCGATTTTACACTAAAGGATGAATTACTGTGTGTTTCCTAATTTAAGCTAAGTCATTGCTGTTTCCTGAGCTCTAACTTATCTCCTCCTGGGTGACTTCAAGTTCCTGCATAGCATGGTAGTGTTTCTTCAAGTTGTTTATTTTAATTAACAGGATGAGCTAATTAAGTGGACCTCGTTGCTTAGCCCTACTATGACCTCAAGCTCCCTCCCCCCAGCTATGTTCGAAACTATTTGCATCTGTTTATTCTACTTCTACTCCTCTCCTTGGAACCGTTTAAAGTCCTTTTTACACAAACATGGTACGATCAAACAGTCGCCGACTTCTATACTTCTCTCCCCCATCACTCAGAATCTTCACCTTGATTTGCCCAATAGAAATTTGGTCTAAATAACACCTGTGCTTTACTTCTTTAGCTTTCGATTGCTGTTAATTGTCAGCTCTAGTGGCTACTCCAATAATACCCAAGATGAAACTTTGGAATCGGACTCCTGGGTTCATGAGTAGTAGAATAGATTAAAAAGTAAGTTGAAAAAGATCTTTCCCTTCTTATCGCCAATTGTTGTTAATGTGGCCAAACAGTGGCTAGAACAACATTGCAGTCAAGGGACAACGAAAGATTGAACAACTTGTGGTCAATATCACCTCGAGTTCCTGCAACTCTGAGAATGTTTTGAAGAAAAATAACACGATCAGGAATGTATTTGTATAACCCGAAATTATTCACGACGTGAATCATCGCAAATCAGCAAATGTTTGACATGATTAGTAATTTACGTAGATAATCCGCGTTCAAAATCAAGCTAGGTACGTATTTTACGTCAAAGCCAATTCCCACCTTGGGTTTGAATTGGAAACACCAAAAAATTTTTGAGAGCTAATTGTGGGAGTGACCAGCTAGGTTTCATTAGTACTTACGTCCACGATACTGAGGAAAAAAACTTTTCTACTCATTCTCAGAAATAGTTTGAAAACACCTTTCACCCGTTATCATTCAATAAAATAGGACAGTTCCGAAACCAGTCAATGCACATTTAATATATAACCATAAAGGACGTAAAATAAATAAAACAGAAAGAATGGCAAGATCAGACCATTGCCTGTTGTGGGAGCAATAATATAAAAATATCAATGTCATTAAAACAAATTGAATGTGAATAATGTCTCACAAGGGTGACCTCTGGGTTTCTACGAGGACACGTTGGCTGTCGCATCACCGATATACTAAATATTACAAAAGATCTAGGGGGGATACATAGAAGCTAATCAAACTTTTGGAATTATAGAAAATATTTACTAACTAGTTAATGTAGGAAACACACTACAGAAAAGTTAATCAAATTGAGTCAATGTAGGCATTAGCCGAGAAATCGCTCTTAAACCACCACAAAGTACTTTAAAAAGAATGTGAGAGATAAACGGATAACTGTGCACAAAATGCCCCTGCGTCAATTTTCCAATTCGTCCTTGCCAAACTGAAAAAGATTGAGTATCTCCTGTTACCCTCATACACTAAAGACTATACAGAAAAGAGATTTCGAAGAAAATAGCAACTTTTCGTAAAGATTTTAGTCGCAGTCGCTGAAGGGAAAGAGTCATAGCATTTAACTAGAATGTGGACCAAAGCATACCAGGTTATTTGAAGTGTAAACGTGTAAACAGAGAGAGTGACTTCACATTAAATGACAGATGCGTTGTCCAGGCCGAAACAGTCAGCCAGCCCCATATGTATTAGAGTGTAGGAGAAACCAGGGGGCAATTGAGCCAACCAATGGGAGTGAGTGTTCGCGCCTACGTACAGGGTCACGCACGCACGTTATGTACACACGATGTGTACAAGATATTCTTCTGCCAGTGCATTCGCCGGATGCCACTGGGGCCAAATACCATTGCCCATTTGAATTCCCCATCGACCGCGTGGATCGATGGTACAATAAACTCGTTTTGAAAACTCTGGCGGTTAAACTTCTTTAATTTCTGGGGTAAACCTTAAAATATAAAATTAGTTGTTCAAGTTAGATTCAGTAGATACGATTTTAAATATTTGTGAGAAGGGAGAAACTTGAGTGAAATAACCATAGTTTAGGGCGACTGCTTCTTATCAGATACAAACAAATCATATACAACTTTTATTGATCTCCAGGACATATACGATTATGTGGAACTTTAAAAAAAAAAACCTAATGAGAATGAAGGAAATGTGAATGAAGAGAAGGAACATGTAAAACACTTCAAAGAAGTTAAGTATTCTGGCGATTGAACAGTTTACTTTGTCAAACGAAATTCGTAATCAGAAGTGGAAAAATACAAGAAATAGCTGAGAAACTTTTCTAATCAGATCAACGAGACTGCTTTTCTTACACAATATTTTTGTCTGCAAGATCCATTACCGATAAATAAGCAGTAAGAAAACTTAGAAATTAGAACAGCCGGTTACATAGAATCGAACGTGTACCGCCTGTAAAGTCAAATATCAAGGGTTCGACACATCTCCACACCTCCAATTTAAGACCATCTGTATAGATTATAGTAAAAAGGATAAGTTTCTCCTCAGAAATTACTACTAGTATTATTGACAATGGCAACGTGAACAAATTGAACAGTTTTAATGATGACATAAATTCCAAATAGGAGGAAAATAAAAGGGTCTAATAATACGATGAAGGTCTATAAATAGGCAATGGAGTCAGCGTATCAAGTTTCTTACTCTTTAAATTCTGTAGACATTTAGTTTTTCACATTAAGATAAGGAGAATAAATCACCATGTAATGTCTTAGTGACTTAGATACCGAGTACATAGATGAGATTACGTTAACGACATTCAGATCCTGTTAGTCAATTTATTTAAATTCGTGGTTTTTCAAGCTACTTAGATTCATTTGCACCTTGTTAAAATCAGGAGCGTGCGGATGAAACTAGTAACGAGATTTTGGAATTCAACAGAAGTTATCACTTCGGTTTGGAAATTCTATAAGTAAAAGGAGTCTGAGTCTAATGGTGCAGATGCGATGACAAAAATATTTAAAGAAAGATATAAATCAAGAATATACACGAAGGGATAGTTAGCATCAGCGTTGCTAATGATAGAACAATTCCAAAAATGCCTTCGAATAGGGACATTTTAAGTGATCTACCAGACCCCCGCCTTTTGCTTACTGATAAATAGAATTTAGGACAAATTAAACTTTCCTCTCCAGCTAAGAGGATTCGAGATGATCACAATCGTAAAATATGCGACAGATAGAAAAGTAAATGGGATACAAAAATTGAAATAACACAAGATGGTTAATAGACATTTGATAATAACTGAAAGAGACTCAACTTCCCAAATTGACAAAATCAATAACACCACGGCATAAATGACTGCGTTATCATAGATCATAGAAAATACCGCAAAAGATGAGAACAGTAAACACCATGAAATGTTACAAAAAAGTTATTTATAACACGAAACACCGCACACAAAACATGAGTGATCACCCCCTCCGCACAACTCAATTTGCATGAGCATTAACACAAAGACAAATAACTCCGAAGAGAGGCACAGGAAAAACTACTTGCCTTATAGTAGGAATAAAACTACTACCTGGCCCTACACTAGATAGATAAGTTAACCAAGACTATATTGTGTACGATCAAATAACAATGAGTCACTCCTTCCTTTAAACCCCGAAAAATGGCTCAAGAAGTTAGGCCATGATAAGAACCCACCGAAAATCGATTGGTTGGAGAATATCTGCGAAAATTTCATTTGAACAGGAGGAGGTTGAGTCGATTGAGTGGAAGAAGGTTGAGGAGAAGTAACCATAGTAACTGAGGCGGGAGTCTGTTGGGTAGCTGGAGTTGAAATGAGAAAACATTGTTGCTGAGGATGGGGTGTTTGGGATTGAGCTGCAGCCAAAATTGGACTGAAGATCTGCTGTTGAGTTATTCTTGTTTGCTGCTGTTGTTCTTCATTTATGTTTTGAGCAATTTTATGGGGTGGACAGCCTTTCAGCTGACAAATTTCCTGACCAACTTTGCGATGAACCTGGGCTGCATCCTCCAGGTTCAACAGTTCCGCTTGTTGGACCTCTCTAGCTCGGTGTTTTGGAAGACGTTCAGTGGGAGTTGAATTATCTACTCTAAGGCTAGGAGAATTTGAGTTCGCGGCTGACAAAGGTCGATAATTATGAAAGACAAGGGAACCATATCGACTAATAACTGTCTCATCTTTTAGAGACCGACTTGGAGTTCTTAATTTGCCACCTCCAACAAGAGAATTTCGTGAGGAATTTTTTGAGAAATCTGGGGGAGGGGGAGGTGGAGAAGGAGGTTGAACAATAGGCTCATTTTCAGGAACCGTATACAACTGAGTAGGAGATGTAGAGGCAACCCTGGGATAGGGGATAGACCCTCCACGAATTAGATTTGCTACACCAGGATCAACCTATATTTAAGTAGGTTTAATAAACGATTTTTTAATAAGCTCACCTGGAGAACACCCTTCTCAACTAATTCCAAACTTCCGGGCCGGCGTTCAAGTTTGCTATTTAAGGATTCACATAGCTGGTTCTTTGTTAAAGCATGACACCGTTCTTGGATAAACGCAGAAGTACCCGCTTCACCAGCTAAAAATATGTGTTAAAAATGACTATTCAAATATTACGTTTCAAAATTCGATGGTTGATAAGAACCTGTTTATCTGGACGTTTCTCAATTTTTCGTTTCAACATATCAGCAGTCTAAGAGATCTATAAACAAAGAGAATGAAAACACTACCTTTTGCCGCTGCAGTTGCTTAACCTTAACTGGGTTGCATATTGTTGCTAAAATATAAGTAAATCAAAATAAAGCTTTACGATTGAGAAGAATTCCTTGATTTACGAGATCCTTGACAGATCTCCGACATTGAAGACCTCTTTCAAGGGCTGCAGAAACATGAATTAACCAAGAGAAATTGATCAGACCTTCTTGATTTCGAAGTCTATTATTTTGTAAGGACACTACCTCGGTGCATGACCGAGGACTAGGTGGCTTTCGTTGTGGACTCTCGAGATTCATTTTTAATTTGGGATAGAACAAGAAGTAAGCTCGTTTGTAAATACGCTAGCTCAATTTGTGAAATTCAACACAAAGTAACATCGAACGAGTGCGAAAACACCAATTCAAAAAAAATAAATTGCAGTAGTCTGTGCAAACAACATTGCGTCTATTCAGTTAGTTCACAACATTTGCATTTTGTCAAATTTGTGAAGTTTTTACACGGTTATTCTTATATTATCTTGCTTTTTACAGTTTGATTATTAATATTAATACTATAACTAAACCTCTGTTTCCATCTTATGCAAAATTAATATAAGTAATATAATTTATTCTACCTACAAAACTGTAAGAGTAATTTTCAAGTACATTTTTGAAATCTTACAACGTAAATGCTAGCGAATGTGCATTTTTTAATGAAGTAGCAATGATTATCCTCTGTTATAATAATATTAGTGTATACGGAAATCTTTTAGTGGTCTTGGTGTGAAAAATTTGCTTTGAAAGATATCCCACAATTAACTTTTATTCGATATATTTTGAGTGTAGCTAGTGAAATGCCGTCGAATTCTGTTCATGATCGTCATTTAAAGTGGACGGATTGTAATAACGTGAGGTCTGTCGGGGCCACATCAATCGAATTGATGGAATAAGTCAAGTCACTCATGTCGCCGGATCAGTTCGGAGGTGGCAGGTAAGCCACCCCAATTTACTATTAATCAAATTAAGTTTATATACAAAATATTTCTTCGTTGGACGTCAGTCGTGTCTCGTTGTCGATGTCTCAGCGTGATGATCGTCAGCTGTTTAGGTATCAATGTGCAAACACGCAAATACACGGCGGGACCGCCTGTGGACACTATAGTGGAGATCTTATCACCAATCACTTATTCTAATCGGCAGATGTTGACAGATATCCAATGGCTATATCACGAATATTTCTGTCTTTGAAAATAAACTATCAAACATACTTCTATGTGTCCATTTTGTTTCCTTAAACTGCCCAGTAAAATAGAATCGGCCTCATTTCAAGTAGATAATAATAGCAATGTTCTAAAATATGCGTTAATTTAAATGTTCACTGCCATTTTGCCGCATCAAACATTTGAACATAAATTCCCGAAAATATGACAAGACATTATGGAATAATAGAATGAAAATACATGTAGATAAACAGTTGCTATGATGATAAAACTATAGATGCGTAAAACCAGATTAAATTAATTTTCTCATTTGAAGAAAGTAAATATACTATGAATTTAAATTTACTTATAAGTGATCAAATGTTAAACTAATTAAATTTAAGTTAACTCATCCAAAAGTTTATGCAGAGAGCTTGAATTTGGTAGAATTTCATATTTCATTTTGTTAAAAAGATGGTTATACGATTTTTGAATTTGGAAATTAGTTTTCATTGTGTGAAGTTTCATACTGCGTGAAAAGAGAAGACGAAATTGAAACAGCTGTTAGGACAGAATTAAGGTACTTGACACCCTTTTTGCATTAACGCAATAATTTAGATAGGACCTGTCTGATTACCTGATTCTAAAAATGTAAAATTATGTTACCACGCTGTTTACGAGTACTGAATCTGTGAACTGTCTGGCTGTATGACTAATAAATTTATCTTTAAAAACTTTAAAAATAAGCTGGCTATCACACTCTAATAAAATAAAGTCTTTACTATAGTGTTCACAGGTGGTCCCGCTGTGTGTTTGCGTGTTTGTACATTGATACCTAAACAGGTGTCTATCATCACACCGAGACTCCGACGGCGAGACACAACTGACGTCCAACGAAGAAATGTTTTGTATATAAACCTAATTTACTAATTAATAAATTGGGAGTGGCTTGTCTGCTACCACCGAACTGATCCGGCGACATGAGTGACTTGACTTATTCCATCCATTCGATTGATGTGGCCCGATAGACCTCAACGTTATAACATAATGCATCATCCTTAACTTCACAATATGAATGCATACGCTTAAGTAATATCTCAAATTGAGCTGTATATGTGATGAATCCTTTAACATAAGCAATGCTTTTTCTTGGAAACGAATCCAAAACAAAGACGCTTCGTTTCTTACTGTTAAACTTCTACCGTTCTTTGTGAATCATTACTGACTTGAATAGAGCAGTGAAAGAAGGTAAAACTACACTTTAGTGTACATTGGATGTGTAATGTCAAAGCCACGTCATCTTCATGCCACTTCTGCATCATAACTACTGGAAGTTACTCCAAGACGGGGTAAATCGTTTTGCATCGATTGGTCCGTATTCTGATCAATCATCTTTTGACATGCCAATTAATGACGTTTAATGAGTGGTTCGATCTTCTCCGGTCATTCACTATCGAGATAAACCCAATACCAAATCTATAGTTGGAATATGAATTTTATCAATAAATGTCTGGCTAGTAGACGTGTTTGTCTGTTTAAATCTCTCCCTATATGGGGTGTGGGCAACTTTATCATATATCATGGTGCATATTTTGGAGACAAATTACTACAGTCAAAATTTATTAGTGCAGAATACTGTCATTTCAGCCTTAATACATTTTCTCATTAAACATCTTCCCATTCGGTAGTATTATTTCTGATTTGGATTGACAAGGAACAACTCTAGCGCGTCCATGTAATGACCGTGTGTATTCGCATAGGGAATTATTAATTCAAATAAATGCAACTGTTAAACTAGCCTGCAAATAGCAGTTATATTTCCAGAACTGCTAAGGAATCAACATCACCCTGATTTGTTGTTCAAACAGTTTTCTTAAAAAAGGAAAGAGATCTGTACTTGATGAACAGTACACACTAAAGGTAAGCATAGTTAAGTAAGGTCAACGCGACTAAATCACATTGAATATTAAGAAGTCAATCAGTCGAATCAAAGTCCTTCCCTTCAACACTGGGTGAAAATCAAGTGGAAATCCAAGTTTAATGCAAAGATTATTATTTCTATAATTCAGCCGCTATTTATTTCTAAATACAAAGCCGGTAAGTGATTGTCATGTCTTTATCGAAGAAATGACATTTCAAATAAGAAAATGATTAAAAAAACACCTTCAGATCTGGCTCAGCTTCTTGACCGAATTAGATGAACTATTTTGTTATTACATAGAATTGAATCTTAGCCACTCCAAACCACTAATTTGTAGCGTCAAAGTCCTCTTATGATCGAGAGTATAACGAATCAGAGCCCTTACAAATTTCACCCTCATAATAGCAATTGCGTCTCACGAATCTGAAGTACCATAAACAATGAAATAAGACATTTTGAAGTGAATAGCGTACTGATTGGTACGCAAATAGGTGATATAGATCAATCGGGAAGCACCCCCTCACTGTCTGTTAATTCTGATTTTGGATCCATTGACTGACCTCGGTCTAAGTCGGTTATTATGATTAATTCGGTCCATTCTTGATTCAACCCAACAAACACATTCAGTTAATCTGCCTCTTCATGTTTTGACAATTCAGTAACTCTAGGATGAGGGTTTAACCTTTTCATATTTCGCGGTAAGCAGCTTTATGCCGTCGATTTCCCAGTTAGCAGTAGAAAGAGCAAATCGTGTGCTGCCACACAGCGTTCAAACTAAATGAAAATACTCTAATCTTTTGTATAAAGTCTTTCTCTTACTAAAACTGGGCTTAGCAATATCACCGGTAAGAGGTTATCAACTTAAAGCCACTTTTGCAAAGTATCCGAGATGGTCTCTGTCAAACTAATAAGCGGACGCGTGCTAGCTCGAATACCCGGATAATTACTCTTCTATAAATAGTGGTGTTAAAAATTAATAAAGCGACTTTTTAATAACAACACATCTACCTACTATCTGAGTCTGAGTCAACTGTAGCCTAGCGACATCCAGTGGATAGGTAATCGTTGCAACAGAACCAGATCTTCTAGCCGTACTACGGCACGGAAGAATCATACTTCCCAAAGTTCACAAACTTAACCCCAATGACTCAGTCCTTATGCCGAAGCGAATTCAACTAACAACATGATACGAAATTGAAACAAGTCCGGTGATTTTTTTCCCTTTTGAAACTTTGTAAACAAGGAAATCCTGATATAAATATAGTCAAGGCTTTGAGGAAGGAGAGCGAGTCTGAGTTAGTCATCTTCATTGTAAGAACAGGAGAAGTGAAAAATAAATCAAATTTTACCGTGGAAGCAGTCCAGAAACCATAGAGATAAAGAAAGAAAGGCATCACATGTCAGTCTTACGAAATTGTGCTATTCAAGATTTTCTCTTTCTCCATAGCTTTACAAATCAGGAGTTATAAAACACTCAGTTGTGAAAATAAGTGTAAACACGAACCGTTATTCATCGAGCGCCATCCAATAAAGTTTCTCAGTGAACAGTTTCCAAACTAAGCTCCGAACCACCTGAATACCCTCAAATACCTTACCTCTCAAACTTTAATCAGATTCTAATTTTCTGAATCACTATCCTCAAATTTCAAATTCAGTCCTAAACTTGGCAGTAAGAACTTGGAGAAGCAATATGTAAGAGATATAAATAATTAAAGAACGGGGACTTTAAGATTTACGATCAGAAACTGAGCGCAGCAAATGAAATCCATCGGGCAGGGAAGGGACTTGATAAAGAAAATTGATAAATGAATCAGGTAAGGACGTAAAAATGCTTAATTTCTGTTTTAATAAAAAAAGTTTCTAATACTGAATTTAGGTAAATATTTGGGGAAAATAAACAAATGTGAATAGCAGATTATGAGGAAATTCTCATTTCTCTTACATAAAGCCTGTCTGAAACTCAAATAATTTTGGAATAATGAAGAAATTTAAATATAAAATTATATATATCAGAATCATTATTATAAGAAATTATAACATTATTAATTTGAAAAATAAATATTACTTCATTATTTAATTTAATTTTAGATATTTTATATTATGACGAATTTTAAGTCTAATAAGACTGGTACGAGATACCTGATAAAATAGATAACTGCGGTAAAACTTTGTCGCCTATTTGATTTATGAATTATTGCAACTAATAATAGTTTAATAATCACAAATGTTGGGTTATATATCATTAAATGATAAACCAGAGGTACTTCCGATCGGAATTTTTTGACAAGCAAAAATTTAGCAATCCAAAAAGCTTAAGATCATTTGCGTTATCATTCAGCCTTTGTCTGGATAGATATAAATAGCAGAAAAGTACACTTTGGTGAAGTATTGTGAGTATTTTTTCATTGATTTGCGATTAATGTGAAGGTTAGAACAGAATTAAATTTGAAGGATAGGCACCCTGTGATACCCGAGTTTCGGAATCTGACTTCTTTAAAAAATCTCTTCCAGACATCATTATCTGAGTATGATTGACTTCTCTCTGTCAGTAAAATGCATGTAGATTGTATCCACACAGTTGTAGCTAACAAGATGGGATCTTGTGTGAGTATGTGTGTCCCATCTAGGTCAATTAAAGTGGTACACAGTCCAAACTCACATTACTAATTCCATTCACAACAAGTCGGTGGTGATCTACTTAATCACCAAACATGCCCTAACATTTAGTCCATTTCATTCAGTCCACTGTGTTGAACTCAAAAATAAAACCCTTACATTTTTTTGTAGAAACTTTCAAACAGCTAACTTATTAGGCGTTTAACTTTAGCAGCTCTGATATGGGAGTTTAGGCGACCAAGACTTTAAGATTGTGATGGGAACACATCAAGCCACTTGTGAAAGTAGTACCTGTATGGAGGTGGCTAAAAAGGCCGATCCAACGTTATGTCAAACACGTCGGAGGTATGTCAGCGGTAGATGAAAAACCTAAGCGGTTTTTCAATAAAGATATCAATGTTTATTCAATATGCTGGAAATCTAAATACAGATAATATTTATAAATAGAATTAATATCTAGTTTAGCATTAAAGGCATTTAAAACGTTGCTACTATGTGAAATATAGTAGCATATAAATTCTGAAAGATTGATTCGCATTTATTGTGCTTCTATAAAATAGGGATACTTAAGGATCCACTTTCTTCACCTTGTAACCTCCTTAAAGTGAAAGAGAGATAAAATCATCCTGAGGAATTTGGAAAACACATACAATTAACGAAGCTAATAGGAAAAAGAAGATCTTCAATAAAATGCAGAGATATGAACAGAACTGGGTGATTTTTAGGACTGGTTTCATTTTTAATTTTCCTTTCCTTCATAGATAATTATCATTCGGCAAAATATTTATTTTTAGTCTAAAAGCGGGGTTAAATTGGCTTTTTTGCCAACTGTTTTGCGTTTGTAATCATAGATAGAGATACACCCTAATAAAGCTATATAATATAATAAGCAAAAAGTTAAATAAAATGACCGATTTTAAATTAAGGTAGCTACACATTGATTTGGAAGCATAGTAACCATTTTATAAGACGTAAGATGGCATAAAGATTTAGAGATTCAGTATAAAGAGCATAGTTTGGTTAACCTGTCCTTCCTCATTACTTTTACCATGCAGCAAGTGTCGAAGAAGACAAAGTCATGAAAAGCAGGGTTTATTGAGAAAAAAGAAGTTGTGTCTGCCAGAGATCAAGTAGGGTGGAGTGGTAATTAAGTGGATTGATTAGGTGATTCACGAAATTTATATATATTGAGCTTATGCCCTTTACGGTAAAAAGCTCAGAGAGAGTTGATTACGTAGCAAAGTGTAGAGGTAAAAGCATTGATGCTATAAAATGTTTCGCAGCATATCTTTGTGTTGCATCAAGCAACCCGGTAAGCGAAGCTAACACCCACCTCCCCTGGAAGGAGCATTACTTTTATTCACTCATGACCTACGCATTTTCCATCTATTCGCTCGTCGACTATTCTCGGTTGTTTAACTCTACCGGGCTGAACCTCTTTCTTATGCCAGGACCACATTTCCGAGGCCTATTTTTTACCCTAATGCAAGTATCCAGCCGCGTCCCTTCATCTTTTCTTAAATAAGCGACTTCTGCAAGTTTTAAACATCCTGCGATGTAGTAGCTAAATAACCAAGTGACCTGAGTGATTATCATCATTTTGTCTTGCGACTGTATGAACTTCTGACAGTTCTTTTAGTAATGACTTATTAAAGAGGTTATTACGGGTCTAAAGCAATCAACTATCTTTCTTCTTTTTGCAATATGGGATCTGTAAATACTGTGACAATAAGCTGATCTTAGATACTGAAAAAATATATTGGTAATGTTCAAAAATTTGAAAGATATTCTTCGTAATAATAGGACTTCTGAACTTTTTTCGGGATTAATATATTTTCACCGCTATTTTAATGTTCCTAAAATATCCTTAAATTAAGCCATTTACCTGTTTGTAAATTATTCAATGATTTAAATAATTCCTAAAAAATAAATAATTTTGTCTACAATTTTGTACCCAAGGTTACGCCCTTGAAAAAAATCTACTTATTTAATTTTCCACGCAATTAAAAAGGGGTGAATAATTACAAGTTAGATATCACAGACGTCGTTATGTTCTATAGTATTTGCAGAGACCGCTTTTATTAAAGCATTAATACGATTAAATAAAAGTCAAGAAAAAGTTTAAAAGTATGGTAACAATTTGTGGCAGAATTTTTGATAAAAATATAAAAAAAATGAAATGAAAATTACCAACAAATTATATGCATCGGTGGCGTGACCATCAGGAAATTTAAAAGTCTCGGATTCGATAGTAATAGGAGAACGTTTTGGAAACAGGATGACAAACTGCACTATTCAAGAGAGGAGCAATAAATTGCAAATTTCGTCACCAGAGGTACCATTATTATGTCCAAGATGGATGTTGCGAAACTTCTTTTATTAACCTTATTACGACTTATCAGCAAGACAATGAAGCAGTTTTTCCACGGGGCAGAACGGTAGCATCCAATACAACGCTATAGGAAAACCTTTGGATCAAGGTCAATATACCCCCCGTAATATGCATCAAGGTCAATATACCC